>FXXK01002250.1:0-94978 GCA_900184695.1 Betula pendula | reverse complement strand
TTTTTATATAAAAAAGAAATAAATAAAAAAATAAACACTCCATCCCAATTAGCCAAATTCAAAATTTTTAAAAAATTATAAAGATTTCGTTTTAAAAAATTAATTTTTTTAAAAAACAAAATTTAAAAATAGTATTTGGTTTTGGTCTTATTGAAAAATCTGTAGGGTTATTTTTGTCTTTTTGTTGTCATTGGGGGACATTGTCATTTGTTTGGTAGTTTGGAAGAACATTATCACAATTGAAAGTTTAAAAAAAAACAACATCAATTAAGTAATAGTTTGAGGGGGGGTACTTGACCTTTTCCCAATTTTTTTAACGGCATATCATACTATCATTTAAAAGCTCACTAACCTTTTGTCATTTTGTTTGCAGTGAGTGTCATTTTGTCCGAAAGCACAAGAAGTTTCGCTATAGTAAATGTCTGCAACGAAACAATATGGCCTGGAATTACCCACGGTGAGAACTTCAATGGCGGTGGTTTTGCACTAAAACCAGGCCAGTCTGCTGTCTATACAGCTTCACCCAGGTGGAGTGGCCGCATATGGGCCCGAACCGGTTGCAATTTCGACAAAAATGGCAACGGCACATGTCAAACCGGCAACTGTGGCACCACCCTCAATTGCACTAGCCCGGGTGACCCGCCTGCCTCCATTGCAGAGTTTAGCCTTGGTGATGTCGATTTCTATGATGTTAGCCTTGTAGATGGCTTTAATTTGCCAATGGTAGTCAAAGCTCTTAATGGTAAAGGCAATTGCAGCACCGTCGGGTGCGATGGAGACTTGAGGCAAAATTGCCCGCCGGAGCTCGCCCTTAAGGCCGATGGAAAGGTCATAGCTTGCCGGAGTGCATGTGAGGTGTTCGACACTGATGAATATTGTTGTAGAGGAATGCATGGAAATCCCAGTACATGTTCACCTTCAAACTACTCCAAGAGTTTCAAGCAAGTATGCCCAATAGCTTACAGTTACGCTTTTGACGACCCTACTAGTCTTACAACTTGCTCTGGAGCAGACTACGTTGTAGCCTTTTGTGCATCAAGGTAAGACTACATTTAAACTGGCCTTTGACGCTGCAATTTCATACATAAAAAGTGTGATATTGAATCAAATCATAAAACAGATATTATTTGGAATTGCCTTTTTAAAAAATTTTGATTGAAAAACGTAAAAAAAAAAAATTGTGTTTTCAAATCTAAGGAAAGGGTGTGCATTTTTTTTTAAAAAAAATAATAATAATAATAATTTTAAATGTCAAACTGTGATTTACCGACGGTTTAACTGTGTTTTAAAAAATTACTATTTTTAAATCATACATTTTGAAATCGCAAACTGACATTTAAGAGAAAAAAAAAAAAATTCCAAAAAGAGTAGAATATTAATTAATGTTTCTCACAAACTTTTTATTGTTGAATCTAGGAACCAAACGGTGTGTACTTATCATGATAAGCAGCTTGCCTGTAACCAATCAAAAGGCAAAGGCATAAGACCAGTCTCTCACGGATGGTGGGTCCCAATGCTTGCGTTACCCTTGATGTATAAATTTTCGGTCATTTTTTAGCAAATTCTGTACAAAGTAACTCGCTTTATCGAGCTGTAAAAGGATGTGCCCACCATTCTTTTCACTCTCGTTTGTGTGTACATAATTTTCTCTAGGCCAATTGGATATTGTCTTTTTGAAGCGGCATATGAGCAAAGAGAAGCTCTAAGATGCAAGATTTTATCAACAAAAAAGCTTTAAAAAAAAAAACAGCTAACAAAAGCTAAAAAATCATGTCAAATTCAAATATGAAAGAGAATTGTTATGGATATCAAATTTTTTACCAATAGATGAACACCAATATGATGTGGAGCTTAGTCATTGGTATCCCTAACATGTCTTTTGATTAATTGTTTTGATTCTCTCCATTGAATAACCTCAACATCATTTTGATACACATCTCTTGATAAAAGATTTGGTATCCAAAACACGAGTCAGCTAGCTGAACAGAAATGCCAAAAGAGAAATGAAAGGGAAAATTGGAAAGGTTTTACCTTGGTGAACTCCAAATCAGATGGTTTCATTAGTAAATATGGGCCACATGCAAAGCACTAAGAAGGATATGAAGGTACACATATTTCTGTGAATACTAGAGCCAAAAACTATTTGACTTTTTAAAAATTGCAATCTTTTGCATTCTGAATGAAGCAGCATGGTAAATTGATAGATGCTTAAATTATAAAAAATTTGCTCTTTTCCACCCCTTGTGTTCCTTCCCTGGAGTTTTTGTGTTTTACAACCGGATGAGATAGTGTTCTATTTCTATACAAAAGAATCTCAAAGCAAAAAACAAGGAAATAAATTGCAATGAGATCACATGTTCTTTTCTCTAAAGCTAATACTAAATCTTTTGTAACAAAACTCCAGTATACACCGTCGCAATCTACCGAAATTGCCACTTGTCTGACTTCATTCCAGTTTTGCTTGGTTCTCGATTTTCTTTGTTTCAGTTTCTGATCTGGATTCTTCACTTTCAAATGGTAATACAACTACAGGGGCTGCAGGCACAGTGTCCCATCTCTCCCTCAAAGAACTTATGAACTTCTTAACCATTTCCCTTCTGAACTCGAGCTCACGTGTGAACAGATCAAAGAGAAGAAAGGCAAGTATATACTTAAAAGGGACAACGAGTAGAATGGTTGCAGAGGATAACAGCACCAGTGCAACCTCAGTGGTTATCTGACAACAGTTTAAATCAATATAAAAATTCATCTCAAATCAAAGCCAGAGTTGAGACTGACATATTATAGAAGTTAAGACTTTCAAAAGCTTAAAAATGGTAAAACGTCAAAAACTAACAATATATTTATCACTTCAAACATTATTAACAAGAATTGAATTTACGAAACAAGTCTTCTAAGGGAGCCAGAAAAAGCAACCACAGAATCTGCCAAATATAACACGAGCATCTAAAAGCCTGCCTTTTAAAGCTATGACAAATCTTTTCACCCCAATGCACTTAGAAAATGGATATCAATGTCTAAATACTAAATATTCCTTTCTTTTCTATTTTTAAAATTATTCCATGTGGTTGAGTCATTTCAAGAAGTTTTATTTCCTTTTCCTACAATATAGCATTTTTGACAACCATAGATTCAGATACTTTTAACAAATGCAGCAATATAGAAGCAACTACAGCATCAAGCTGCCTATTGAATATCACCTGCTTCCTAGGTTGGTAGAAATCTTGGAAACTCTGTCAAATGCAATGATGTGTCTGACATAGCAACATATTTTGTGGAGATGAAACCAAACAGCATTAAATGCACTAGGTCTAGCCAGTCAAAAAGGGACTGGGATCCGTATCCAGTCCTTGTAAAAATGAGGGCATTTTTGTCTTTTCACACTTTTTTGGATAAAAATGCCCTCATGTTTACAAGGACTGAATACGCTCTAGTTCATTTGAACTGGAAAGAATCCAAATTCGTCAAAAGGAAGAAAAAAATTAAAAGTTTTCAAGTGACATCAAAACGCCACATTTGTAGTTAATCGCACAACTTTAACAAAGTCCTCTCATGAGTGGTGACAATGTACCTGAGGCTGACCTGAGAGAAGAACAGTACGTATTTTCAGTAGTGTGACATTCAGATTCTGCAGATAGTTTTCGGCGTCACGCATGGCATCTTTTAAAGCCATAATCTTTTGAATAGTATTTGATGGCGGCTGATCACGGATAGTAACTTTCCCAAAAGATCGTCCAAGGCGACCTTGCTCCTTGAGTCCCTTCAATGTTAGCATGCCAGCTGCCATTATCATCAAGGCTATGGGAAATATATATGACAGCAAATTTCTGAAAACAAAATCAGAACAGAGTTTAGGTTACCATCATAGAGTGGAAAAATTAAGGGTTTCTAGAATCTTATAAGAACAATCATTAAGCAAGATGCATAGCACTTCCTCCATCCATAATGAGTGGCTGAATGGACAAATTCACAATTTTAAGAAAATCAGAATGCTAAAACATTGCGCATACTATCGATAGAAGCTTCCAAATTTTGCCCATTCGAAAATGTGATAGAGTATTGCAGGAAAATAACTATATAGATTCTTAATTTGGATTCGCTTCCCAGCAAATTGTCTACAGAAAGTAATAAGGATTAGTCTCAAAACAATTCTTCCAAGGAATGGATCTACCTGAAAATTATTGTATACGCAAACACAAGAAAAGAGACAGTCAAGTGCGGCTCTTCCCAGCGCCAAAGTTTTTCAAAGTTCTTCACAGTTATTGTTAGAGGAAGCATAAGTTCCTGCACAACAGCAGATTGCAATAGTGTTCTTCTAATAATGATGCTATGATTCAAATGTAAGGATAAAACAACTGGAAGTAATATCAAATAACAACTGTGCAATATGAACATATTAGAATTTGCTGCAACACTTCATTGAATTATGCCATGCGGTCAAATTCCAAAATACTACCTAAACAACTGAAATAGAAAACCTACTCAATAAAGAAGTATGTTATAATTCCTTCATATCCACTAGTAACGTTACCCAATTAAGCTCAAAGGATAAAATTAATTTAGACTTTCAACTTGTTCTGTTTCCTTATGTTTGTGTGTGTGTATTAAAACTTATCTTATCGGATTCTGGTTTTGCAATAGGATCCAAGGAAATCACATACAATTATACAGCATGAGTTTTATTAACCACTGAGGCAGAAAATTGTGTTATTAATTCCATCATGGGGCCAGTCAAATATGATAGCTAGTTACATATTTGTCCACTTCAGAAATAAAAGAGTATTTATCAGATATTGGCGCTGACAAAAACAATGTACCGAGCTATATGATACGAGACAATGCACACCCCAAAAAGGAGACAACTAAACTTTAGTCAATTAGTCAAGCAAAGCAACACGGACATGCACTTTGACATGATTGTTGCAATAGTGGAAATTTAAAAACTCTTTGTATGGTATATTTAACTTTGGAATTAAGCTTCAACAGCTGATTCCATAAAACCTCCTATGATCAAACAAATGTATGAACTTTGAATCATACATATACAAAGATGATATAATATCTTTTACAACAAATAATATCAAAAGAAGAATTCAAAACTGAGGTCTTAGATATAAAGTGCTACATAAAAATTACAGGCTCACATTTGGTCACTGCAAACAATGCAAGATTAATTTTGGGTTAGAAGTTTGGTCGCTGTAATAAGGGTTGATATGCAGTTGATTAGAAAGATGAACAGAAACTTCATACCAGAAGAAGTCTCAAACCAGACCATAGACTCATTCAACACGAATCTAGACTTTTGACTTCAATGAAATTTTGTCAATCTAGCAGAGGAATCAGTTGACATTAGATTGAAATAATGCTCAGCAAAACACGTCAGACTGAATGATGAAGGTTATGGTAGAGTAATTAAAGAGATGGCTAAATTGGTTGTAGTGAAATTTCTGTCCTACGCACATGAATGAAAACTACTCATAGGAAAAGCAAAATTAAACAAGAAACCACAGCAGTAAAAGAATAAATTAAAAAAAAAAGTCAAGTGCCCAACCTTGAAAAGATCAATGTTACTGGTTATCCCTTTAAGCATTGCAGCATCAATTGTGGCTTGAGTTTTCTCGACCACATGGTATTTCTGTTTGCATGTTTCTGCTGCCCTTTCTACAAGAGTCAGATCAGCCACAACTAGATTTTTACTTAATACCACCCCTTGCCTTATTGAAGAGTTCTTCCAGAAAGTAGTTGAAGCACTAGAAGCCCATGTTGAAGATCTCATCCACTTCCGCAAGTAAACACTTCCATCTATGTCAAATACATGATTAATACTTTCAAATACCTCATCAGAAGGCCTTGCTCCTATCGGTTGATTGCCTGTCTGTATAGATTTTGTAACTAGAGGTCCACCCCAATATTTTACAGCTAGAGTTTGGCAAACAACATGACCATAAGGTGCATATTCTAAATACGAGAACTGAACAAGTTTGCTGGGATCATCGAATAACTTCCGCATAAATTGAAGGGCCTGAAGTCTGGCTATACTGTTAACGGCACTGGTAGTAGCTCTTTCCTTCCCTTTATGAGCACCATATACATGAAACAATGATTCATCACCATCCTCTGGTCCATACTCACGTATAAACTTGTGTAAAGCAATAACTTCACTTATAAATGCAAGCCAGACATCTCGCCTCATGTCACCTCCCAAGTCAACAAATTCCAGAACCCATGATTTTGACCTGCATAGAAACAATATAAGTATATACTATTGTACACAGATGAGACATTTTATAAGAGAATAATGTAGACCTTTATAAGACCATTATAAAATGTAAGTATACTATTGCAAACTTCTTTACAAAAAACAACATTTGTGATTCAAGAAGTGACTTGACTACTTTACATAACATTCTATTATAATCAAATATATATATATTCTAAAACACTAAAAGGTCAAGCAGCCAGGATATACAAAAAGAAAAAAAATGTGCATCCACAAAAACACTTATTTTGAACACCAACAATGAAACCAAGACAGAGCAAATTCTTTTACAAAACCACCGCTGCTTATGTAGAGCAGCCATCTGTTCCACATGCAAGATATTACATCATTTATACACGACAGCATTTCATACACACAAAAGTTACTCTTTAGAGAGGTTGAAGTGGTTGACTCACTCGGTGCTAGAGGAAATGGAGACAGCAGAGTCAAAAAGAAGAGATCCCAAAGGTCCAACCTTTGCTTTCTCCACACGTAGTCCATGTCTAGTAAGATCCAGTCTTATGGCATCTCTCTGACCTAGTAAGCCAATTGCCTGCAACACAGATTTGAGAAGATCAATGATTTGAAATAAAGATTGCTCCAACTAAACATACATTCTGAATGAAGAGAACACAACACTGGAACCACATACATTGTGAGAAAATATATAATCAAAGCCAAAATGACTGTAAGATCAGGATTTGATTTTGATCAGGTACAAAATTTATTTTGCTTAATTGAACAATTACCATAGGGACTGGAACATATCATTTTGATATTTGTGAAATAGAAATGAACTGGCAAATCTAATTTCAAACATCTTCAAAGGACTAAATAAGATATAATTTGAATCGAGGAAGTAAACATGAAATGAGGAAAATGTAATACTCTTAAGTATTAGGACAACATCGCCATGGCATATTTGTGCCTTCTTCATTAAGAAATTTTTCACAATTTAAGCAGAAAAAAAAAAAAAAAAAAACTACAACAACAACAACAAATGGTGACATGAAAGTTTAAGCACCCAACACAAAAGCTTGAGCATTTGGAATTGATAATTTCCAACATGGTACACATGGTTTGTATGTTCTTGGACTCTCAGGTGCTAGCCAAAAACACCAGAGCAGATACAATAGAGACAAGGTTGGTGGTTACTTCAACATGGCATCAACCTCCAGTTTGTTTGTTCTTGGACTCGATGTGCTTGGCCTATTTGCATATGTTTTTCATTATCTAACTTGGGCTGCTCGCATCAGTTGGGGCCTGGTTAAGCCTGTTTGGTTCAGGTTTTATTTTGTTGCGCTAGTTGAATCCCAATGTCTTTGTTGGATTTGTTCTGTAATTATTGGGCCAACATGTGAGAGTGGATGTTAGAGATAAGGGGTTTATTTGTTAGTTAGCCCTATCCAGCTTGTAACTCAAGCTCCTGGGGAAAAGCATAATGGATTTTGCACACGCGCACACACACATAGACAAACAAATATGCATAATACACGTAAACAAAAACCTACATGTGAATGATATCTTGTTGAAGGAAGATTGTATAAAATAAGCGGTTGATTACTTCGATTGGTTCTCAAAGAAAAGTCTAGGCTTTAGAATAACATTTAAGGCCAAGATATCTACTTTTGGGCCAAAAAACTAGAGAACTTTCTTTTTTTTTTTTTTTTTTGATAAGTAATAAACCAATCTCATTAAAAGTGTAAGGCACCCTTAAGTACACATGAAGTATTAGCAAAACAAGAAACTAAAGCACTTTCTAATTGACATTAAGCTGCTTCCACCACAAAGTAGGTAACCACCCATCGGCATGTACTGGGTCATTTACAGCATTATTAATTTAGTCAGGCATCTCTTAAAATATCAACTTTTTAGATCCTAAAATGAAGCAAACTGCTGAGTAGTCTTTACATAATTTTTCAAAGAAGAAAAAAGTCATCACGTATATATGGCTTTCTGCCTGCCTACTTGCATGACAAGACTAATGCAATAGAAAAATCCTGTGAGGAGTGTAATATTTATAGCATTATATTATACATTCCACCAATGACTTAACGGACTTCCTATGGGGGACACCAGTTTTTCCATAAAATGCCTGTTCAATGAGGTAATGTTACATGAAACACTGTACCTCAAAATAGATTGCTCTATCAGTTAGAGTAAGCTTTCCTGGCCATGCCATATTATTCTCCCATTTAAGAACAGGCCGCTTACTGCTGGAAGCAATGCATAAGATTCTCTCCTCAAAAAACTGAGGGAATTCTTGAATCTGGCATGATCTCCGTCCTTCATGCACTCTACACCAAAAACAGTAGAAGCTTGGACACATTTTTCAGATAATAAATATCAAAAGTTTGTATTACTTGTAAAATATGCCGAATGAAAAACTAAAAAAAAGTGATATCGGAGAGATTAAAGTTCATTTTATGACAAACAACAATGTTAGGCTATGTCTAGCTTAGTTTGTGCTCAACCCGGTATGACAGAAGAAGGGCTACGATTTAAATAGGATTTTTTCTGAAGCTTAGTCCTTGAGCGTGTTCGGCTTTTTTTACCAGCTCGTTTATATATTTTTGACCCAGTTAAGTGTTTTTAAATAGCCGCTTATGTAGTATAGTTTTGGTGTTGGCGTTCGACGTCTCCCTATGTACTATTTTCCGAAAATAGCACAATTTTACCGCAACACAGTGGACGTAATCCCTGAGAGTAAACCACTTAAATTTCTGTGTCTTATGATTGATTATTTTTCTGTTTTCTCTCTCTTTCACTTCTCACGGGTTTTGGAAAATCAATGATTTTCCCAACAAACAATACCTTTAAAAGAAATGGAAATGAGAAAAAGGGGGAAAAAGATCAAGCTAATTGAAAAGATTCCTCATATTACCACTTATCCCAAAAAAAAAAAAAAAAAAAAAAGATTCCTAATATTACCATGACTCTGCTACTCTCACATTCACCACCTGGTTTAAAGCAACACACCCTGATTTCCTAGACCAAACCTTTTGTACCACCACTTCTAAATGAGTTCTTTAGACATGATGTTGGGATGCTTTGAAAAAGCACAAAAGCTTAAACTATTCAGCAGTAGACCAACTATGTATATCAAGCACCAGTAACAAACTAACACCCCTTCTCCTCATGCACAGGATGAAACCGCCTATGGCCTTGAAACAAAAATAGAAATGAAAACAAGCACCAAACTAAAGCAAATGAGGGTTCCTAAGATTCGAACACAGGAGCCTTTAGACACGGCTCTGATGTTATGTAAAATTACCATTTATTCTAAATGCAAACAAACACCAATACAAATATGGGATACAAACATAATATAAAATGGACTTAACAATATGTCAATTCTTAAAAAGCTATGACAATATGGTAGGAATACTTAATTAATTAATCTATAAATATAATTTTTTATTTTCATATTATGTTATTTAGGTTAAAAGATAAATTGAAAGTAAAAGAAAAGGCATAAAATATGTGTATAAATAAACACACTTCTTTAAAACTTAAGAAAATAAAATTCAATTTTTTTCTTATTGTTGAAATAAAACGAATAGATTGCCTACCTTCACACGTGCCAATGAAATAAAGACAAAATGCTAACCCACCAAAAGAAAGCTGACCCACATGCCTCTTACACTCTTTACTTACATAATCCAGTAAGAGGCCTCTGTCTCTTCCCAAAAAGTCTTTCTCACTCTAGAGTATGGCAAGTCTGACGCCTAAACTATCATAGAGATGACAAAAGAGCCACGCGACAAGCAAAAGGACATCAGGGCTTAGGACACCCCAATCAGGGAGACTATTGGCAAGGACCCACTCGGTCCATACAAATCTCTCTTGGGACCTCAGTAATGGTGGGGGTGGTGCAGTGGCAAACTGCCATTGCGACTCCCCTTTCGTGTTCTGCTTTTTTCTAAGAGAGAAAAAATTTAGAGGGAGATTTGTGGGGTTTCTTTGCTAAACATGTCCTACACATATCTGGCAGTGTCCCTAACAGGTCTGATTTAACCTTTTTTTTTTTTTATTTACAGACACATATTGGATACACATACAGCTTGGACACAATCATAGACACATATTGGACTTGCATCCAGCCGTATCTGTGTTAGCTACGTATCCAACACTGATATAGAGGGACTTTTGAAGTATTTGTAATCCTAACCCGAAAACTTAAGCTATTAGGAAGTATACCTTCAAAATAAAAAATAAAAAAAGCATACCATCATACTAAAAATATCGATTGCACATACTCAAGTAAAAGTTACCGCATAACCATAGTCCCAATTCAAAAGAAAAGAAGAAAATCATGAAGCTCACTTGAGAAGTTCACTAATATAAGTTAGCCACACATTCAAAGAGATGCCCTCTTCATCAGCAGCAAGTGCCTTGAATAAATTGTGCACTGTTGACCAATCCGCTACACCAGAAACAGCAGGAGCTATACGAACAAAAGCTGATAAACTAACAAGCTTCCCCTACAATCCAACAAAAAAAAAATGTCATTTATGTAAGACACATCTCTTTGGAGACTTATATGTGGTTCACATACCACATAAGTGTTTTATTTTAATCTAATGTTGTAGGTGAAAGATAAGAATAAATACTCGTAAAATAACTACCTACTGATAGTCAAATGTTATTTTTGTTGCTCAAACATTATGTGGGTAGTTTAAATCCCTCGATAGAAGCAATGTATACATGTAATTTTATTTTTTTTTGTAGGTAATAACCCAATCTCATTGAAAGTGTAAGCAATGTACAAATGTAATTGAGGAGCATCCCTAGCCTAGCAGATAAAAAAAAATAAAAATTGTGTACTCCATCTAAAGTATGGTAATGAAGTTGCATAGGCTAGAAGAATCCTTCACAAAATTGAGTGTATTCTTTTCCGTTGAAAATTCAAATCATTTGACCAATAATGGCTAGAGGTGCATATTATTATTCCGCTGCATATTTCTGTTTAAATTTCCTTCATTTAGTATCAAAGCAACCTTCATGCTATATTGTTCAATGATGTTTCATTCTCATCTTAATTTTTTTTTTTTTATAAGCAATAAACCAATCTCATTAAAAGCGTAAGGTGCCCCTAAATACACAGGAAGTATACAAAAAGAAACACCTAACTAAGAAAAGCAAAACGAACAAGTAAATCATTATAATTAAACGACAAAGGAAAAACAAACGCCGTCGTCCAAAGATACAAAGTATAGTAAAACAAAGTAAAACATCTCCTAATAACCTTTCCCTATCCTCAAAGTTCATAGCATTCATTTCCCTCCACAAACACCAAAAAAAGCACGTGGGCACCATTTTTCACACCGCAGCACTTCTTAGCATACAAAAGAACCACCAACAGTCATACAAATTAACAAGTCTAGACATAACTTAGGACAACCCAAAACGACTGCAAATGGTGGAAGCGACATCGCAATGAAGAAGGAAATGATCCACAGAATCCCCGTTCCTCTTGCACATGCAATATTTGTCCATCACGATGATGTGCCGCCTCCTAAGGTAGGGAGGATCTTGCCTAAAGCCGCCAACCAAGCAAAGAGCAACCAAAGAGCTATAGAAGCATTTGACTTTAAACAGACATTTTTTTGCAGGAACCCACCACAGCTGATCTACACAACCTCTTCTCACAAAAGCTAAATACAATACCTAGAAGAAGGAAGCAAAAACATCCACCTCTCAATCATGCGCCATTGTAGCAAAGCTCACATTCCATTGGTTAGAACTGCCCAAGATCTCTAAATTAGCCGCAATAGAGGCATCCTTCGCACAAATGAGGCCATATAAGGCTGAAAAAGCAACCTTAAAAGCCATATCCCCACGCCACTTATCCTGCTAAAAGCTAATCTTAGAACCATCCCCCACCAAAAATCTCGTAAAACCGGAGAATTTTTCCTACCCTTTCCTGATATTCTTCAACAACCCCACCCCAAAAGCTCCTGAAGGGACAAGAGAACACCACCCTCCCCATAAACTGCCATATTTTGAGTCCACTTGCTAATATCCACCAAACCTCTCTCTCAAGCTCATAGCGCCACAACCATTTACCTAAGAGAGTGCAATTAAACACCATCAAATTCCTAATATCCAACCCTCCCTCAGAGATAGGAGAACAAACCTTGGACCAACTAACCAGATGATATTTGAACTCTTCACCTAACCCACCCTATAGGAAATCACGTTGAATCTTCTCCATGCAGTTAGCAACACTTGTTGGAAGAGGGAAGAGAGACATGTAATACATAGGCAGATTAGTGAGGGTACTCTTAATGAGGTAACCCTACCACTCTTGGACAAATACATCATTTTCCAACTAGCCAACCTATATTCCAGCTTCTCAATAACGTCATCCCAGAGATGCTTAGCCTTGTAGCCCCCAACGGAAGACCAAAATACTTGACCGGCAAAGAAGAAACCCCACACCCTAGAATACGGGCCAACCTTCCCACCCGAGAAACATTACCCATTGAACCAATTCTTACTTGGCTAAATTAACCGTTAAGACCTGACGCAGCTTCAAAACACAGAAATAAGCTCCATAGATGGCGCAAATGAGCAAAAGAAGCATCACAAAAAATCAGAGTGTCATCGGCAAACAGAAGATGAGAGAAGGCAACAATACCCACTGAGAAGCCATCCNAACCTATATTCCAGCTTCTCAATAACGTCATCCCAGAGATGCTTAGCCTTGTAGCCCCCAACGGAAGACCAAAATACTTGACCGGCAAAGAAGAAACCCCACACCCTAGAATACGGGCCAACCTTCCCACCCGAGAAACATTACCCATTGAACCAATTCTTACTTGGCTAAATTAACCGTTAAGACCTGACGCAGCTTCAAAACACAGAAATAAGCTCCATAGATGGCGCAAATGAGCAAAAGAAGCATCACAAAAAATCAGAGTGTCATCGGCAAACAGAAGATGAGAGAAGGCAACAATACCCACTGAGAAGCCATCCAACAGCCCCCCCCACAAACCGCAGCAAATAACATTCTACCCAGAGCCTTCATCACAAACACAAACAGTAAGAGAGATAAAAGATCCCCTTGTCTTAGCTCACGAGAGCTACTAAAGAAACCTGAAGGATTGCCATTAACCAAGACTGAGAAACACAATAAGGAAATACAATGGGCTATTCAAGAGCACCATTTTTCTCCAAAACCACACCGCCTCAGCATATACAAGAGAAAATTCCAATTCACATGATCATACACCTTCTCCATATCCATTTTACAAATGACGCCTGGCTCACCAAATCTTAGCCTACTATCAAGGCATTCATTGGCAATAAGAATTAGATCAAGGATTTGCTTACCTCTAATAAAGGCACTCTGCGACTTAGAGATAATCTTCTCCATAACCATCCTAAGCCTGTGAGCTAAGATCTTAGCAATAATTTTGTAGATATCCCCCACAAGACTAATCAAACGGAAGTCCTTGAGATCAATAGCACCTGGAATCTTCGGAAAGAGAGTAATAAATGAAGCATTAAGGCTCTTCTCAAACTTACCTCTACTAGCATGGAAGTCACTAAGAACCTTCATGATGTCCATTCTCAACACCTCTCAGCAAGCTTGAAAGAACACCACAGAGAAACCTTCACGATTTCATAGTTTTTCAGTTGGTCCTGTTTGTTTTTTGGCCAGTCTGATGGTTTTGGCCGGTTTCGTAATTTTTCGTTTGGTTCAGTGGTTTTTTGGCCTAGACTAACTTGCTGATTTGTTTAAAAGTCTGTGTGTCATAGTTAGTTAAAGTTTCTTTGATTCAAGCTGGGCTTATATGATATATATAATCCAACTTGATGGCAAGTGTTAGAGAAAGAGAGTGATATTGTAATAAACAAATAAAAGGAGCAGGTATCCCTATTAGGTGTCCTTATTTCTAGAATATTGTAGCAGCTCTCATTTCCTATAAAATGATGTATTTTTCTTATATAAATAGTAACATATGGTGGGGGCTAGAGATATACTAGGTCTCTCTCGCCTTTGTGAAAATCTTAATTTTGATACTTTTGATCTATAAAATGTGGCTTGCTGAAAACATGATATCATATAGAAGGATATCATCTATTTCTTCAATGATCTCAAAATAGGACAATTTTCATTATATGTAAAGATGTATACTAATGTCAAATAAAGGAGAGAGGCACATTTGTAATCTTTCCTATTACTCCTTAATTGATCATAAGCGAAGTATAATAATCCATTCAGAAACAAAAGTTAAAACCACAAATGCCACTAAAAGTTGGCAGAAACTCAAAATGTTCCAGATGGGTGTTTAGCAAATAGATGATGAAAAAAAAAAGAACCTGAAAAGAAGCTTTCTCCGAAGCACTTGCAAGCTCTTCATGGTAAGGATTCTCCCACGCAAGCATTGTTATGAATATCAGTCTCTGGAATGCTGGTTCCTGCAAATGGATCAAGGTTTGTCCAAAAACAAGAAGCAAATGTGTTAGTGCAGTAGATGGAAAAAACTACATTTATCAAGAAAGTTCCAAGCATTCCAAGATGAATGCTTACTCAATAGCATACAAAGGTGTGAAGACCATTTTTCAGTAAGCATTTTAGAGTATATGGCAAGGATCTCCAAAAATCAGAACTTTTGTATACTATTTAGTAAACACAATTGATAGGCAACAAAGTTTTCCAATTTAGATCACAATAACTTCTATGTATCATGTCTTTATCACAAGACCAAGGAGAAAAAAAGTTCCAACCAATTGGGTTATAGTAAGGACCATTTAACCTTTGTCTAGCACAACCATTCAGATTAGAGAAACAATCCATCCGCTCAATGCTGCACATTGACTGCTACAAATTACCATGCTAAACTTCAAAAGATATGTCCAAAATGGAGAAATTGATAATAAATATGCTGATTCAGGAAAGAGATCTTGGTAGAAGAAACTGGTACTTCTCTCCACTTTGTATTTTAGATAATGTATTCAACAATTTGGAGTGCTCCATTAAATTGGAAGGCTCCAGCCGTGGCAAAGGGAAGAGGGCTATGTCTGTCTTTTGAGGTTTCTGATTGTCTTTTGGGGGTGTCTTCTTGTGGTTGTGGTGGGTCTCTTGGTGGGGGTTTCGTTGCGGGTTTTGTTTTGGGTTTTTGCGGGTCTCTGTTTCTTTCTTTTTTTTTTTCTCCCTTTTTGGTGTTCTTTTTATATACTCCATGTGTACTTGGGGAACCTCACGCTTTTTTATTTATAAAGCCCCATAGATCACTTCAGTTTTTGCTTTTTCTTATTAAAGATTTAATGGTACATTATCTGAAGAATGAACATATAGATGTATCTAGCACAGTCAATCTCCCAGTCTCATTTAGAATCTCATGAGACACTATAACTATCTCCTGTCCTAATTGTATGGCTGTTAAACTTGATTTACTCGTAAAAAAATGTATAAGAACACCATTGTTTACTAAGCTTTACATTTCTTTTGCAAAACCTTCTACGCTCTAATGAACATCACTAGATCATAATTTCTTTACTATTACGAAGAGTACGGCTTTGTGGAGATTGGTGATAGAGACTAAATATGAGAGTTTAAGGGAAGGTTGGTGTTCCAAGGAGGTAATAGGGCCTTGTATACTTCCTGTGTACTAGGGTTGCGCCCCTTGCGCTTTTATATATGTTATGAATTATTTATCAAAAAATAGGGCCCTTTGAAGTGGGCGTGTGGAAACATATAAGGAGGGGGTGGAAAACATTTTTTTAAATTTGTTACATTTTTTTTTTTTATAATTAAAAGTCAATTTTATAAAAGCGTAAGGCGCCCCTAAGTACACAGGAAGTATACAAAAGGAACCTCTAACTAGGGGGGCAAAATAAATAAGAAAATCACTGAAACTAAGAGACAGCGGTGAAACAAACGCCGCTGTCCATAGGAACCGAGTCTCATAGAATAAAGATAAAATATCCTTCAACGACTTCTCTCTATCCTCAAAGTTTCTGTCATTCCGTTCTTTCCACAAACACCAGAAAAGGCACGTAGGAACCATTTTCCACACAGCAGCGCTCCTAGGCCTGCCCGAGGACCACCAGCAGCCTAACAAATCCACAACTCGCCTAGGCATCACCCAAGACAGCTCAAAACGACTAAAAAACGCACTCCAAACGGTGTACGCTACGTCGCAATGGAGAAGAAGGTGATCCACAGATTCCCCAGCCCTCTTACACATACAACATCTGTTAATCACAATGACGTGCCGCTTCCTAAGATTATCCAAGGTAAGGATCTTACCTAAGGCCGCCGACCATGCAAAAAAGGCCGGCCTCGTGGGGGCCGGCGTCTTCCAAACACTCTTCCAAGGGAAGCGACACCCATCAAGAGAAGCCAAGGAGCAGTATAGAGACTTAACCTTAAACAAACCTCTTTAAGAAGAAGCCCACCTCATCTGATCTTCACAACCTCTATTTACTTTGACCGAATACAACACCTAGAAAAAGGAAGCAAAGACATCTACCTCCCAGTCATGTGCCGCTCTTACAAAGCTCACATTCCAATTGTTGGAGCCTCCCATAAACTCCAAATTAACCGTGACGGATGCGTCTTTCATGGTTGCTATTCCATACAAGCCTGGAAAAGCATCCATAAGAGGTACTTCCCCACACCACTTATCCTGCCAGAATCTGATCCGAGAACCATCTCACCTGGAAACTAGATAAGCTGAAAACCTTCTCCCAACCTTTTCTGATGTTCTTCCACAACCCCACCCCAAAGGAACCTGCAGGCTCCAGAGAACACCACCCTCCCCATAAACTGCCATATTTAGAGTCCACAGCAATTCTCCACCAGGCCTCTCTCTCTCTCCCGTAACGCCACAACCACTTCCCTAAGAGGGAACAATTAAACATCAACAAATTCCTGATTCCCAATCCACCCACCGAAACAGGAGAACAAACTTTAGACCAACTCACCAAATGATATTTGAACTCATCCCCAAGACCACCCCACAGGAAATCTCGCTAAAGCTTCTCCATGCGGTTAGCAACACTCATCGGAAGAGGAAAGAGAGACATGTAATACGTGGGCAAATTAGCAAGTGTACTCTTGATGAGAGTAACCCTCCCACCCTTTGACAAATACATCATTTTCCAACTCGCCATCCTACGTTCCATCTTCTCAAGGATGCCATCCCAGATGTGCTTGGCTTTGAAAGAGGCCCCCAATGGTAAACCAAGATACTTGATAGGCAAAGTGGCGACCCCACACCGAAGTAAACGGGCCAACCTACCCACATCAGTGACATTACCCACAGGAATCAAATTAGACTTCGCCAAATTAACCTTGAGACCTGATGCCGCTTCAAAACACAGAAGTAAGCCCCGCAGGTAACGAAGGTGATCAGTCGAGGCATCACAAAAAATCAAAGTATCGTCAGCATACAACAGGTGAGAAAAGGTATCAGTACCCACAAAGAAACCGACCAGAAGCCCCTCACTAACTGCAGTAGAAATCATTCTGCCCACCGCCTCCATCACAAACACAAACAACAAAGGGGATAAGGGATCTCCCTGTCGCAACCCACGAGAAGTACCAAAGAAGCCGAAAGGCGAGCCATTAACCAAGACTGAAAAACGCACTGATGAAATGCAATGAGAAATCCAGGAGCACCATTTATCCTTGAACCCACATCTTCTCAGCATATATAAGAGAAAATTCCAGTTCACATTATCATAAGCCTTCTCTAAGTCCAATTTACAAATGAGATCCGGCTTGCCCAATCTAAGCCTACTATCTAAGCATTCATTGGCGATAAGAATAGGGTCTAGAATCTGTCTACCTTGCATGAAGGCACTCTGTGACTTGGAGATAACTTTATCCATAACCATCCTCAGTCTGTTTGCCAAAATCTTCGCAATCATTTTGTAGATCCCCCCCACAAGACTGATTGGGCGAAAATCTTTAAGATCATTTGCACCTGGGGTTTTCGGAATAAGAGTGATAAACGAAGTATTGAGACTCAACTCAAACTTGCCTCTAGCATGGAATTCGTTGAAGACTTTCATGATATCAACCCTCAGCACTTCCCAGCAAGCTTGAAAAAAAGCCATAGAGAAACCATTCGGGCCAGGCGCCTTATCGCCTACCATAGACTTCACGACTTTTCTAACCTCCTCCTCAGTAAACTCCCTCTCCAACCACTCCGCCTCAGTCTCCAAAATAGAATCAAAGGAGAGACCATCCACCCTCGGCCTCCAGCTACATTGTTCTGAATATAACTTTTGATAGAACTGGCCAATGTGATTGCTGATCTCCGCCTGGTTGGAAGAAAGCCTACCATCTATCAAGAGAGAGTCAATGGCATTGTTCCTTCTATTAGAGTTGGCAACTTGGTGAAAAAACTTCGTGCACTTATCCCCTTCTTTCAACCACAACACTCTAGATTTTTGTCTCCAGCTCACCTCCTCCATAAGAGTAACACTTTCAAGCTCGCGAACCACTTCTAACTTCTTGGCTAACTCCTCCACTGCTACGGATCTCATTTCTTCGGTCAACTCAAGAACCCGGTGGGGCTGCCTCTTTTGTTACATTTAAGGTGGGTGATGGGTCCAAAGTAAATTTATGGCAAGATGTGTGGTGTAGGGATCTACCATTGAAGATATCTTCTCCCGATTTGTTTATTATTGCACGTTGTAAGGATGCATGACTGGTGGATCTCATGCAGTACCAAAATAAAAGTATTCATAGGAAAATAATTTTTAATTGGACAGGGGCGTATAATAATTCTCATTTTTCTTACTCTTCTGAATTTGTGGATTTTTGTTCATTTAACTTCTAAGGGGCACTCTTTGTATGCATCCTATGTACTAGAGTTGCGCCTCTTTGCGCTTATCAATTAAATGAATTTATTTATCCAAAAAAAAATTATTACTAGACCTGTACAGGATCGAGAGGTGGAGTTAGTCTCCTCTTTCTTTGAGATATTGTATTCTCTCTTACTAAGGCAAAGAGATGTAGATCGAATATGTTGGATCCCTTCCAAGAGACACAAGTGTTAACCATATCTTTGGGTTCCCTATTTCCTTGAAAGTGCATTCAGAGAGTTAAAGCCTCTTCGAGAGTGGCGTTCTTTATATGGACAGAGACATTAGGGAAAATTTTGATGTCCGATAACCTAAGGAAGTGGAATATCATTGTGATGGATTGGTGTTGTATATGCAAGAAGAGTGGAAGTCTATCGATCACCTTCTTTTTCATTGTGAAGTAGTAAGAGATCTATGGAGCTTGTTATGTAATTTTTTTTGTGTGGATTCGGTTATGCCTAGAAGGGTGAGAGTGTTGTTGATGAGTTGGGCAGGTCAGGTAGGGGCATCATGACATTTTGAAAGTTTGAAAGTTGGTTCCTTTATGTTTAAGTGTAGTGTATTTGGAGACAACGGAATGCACGGAGCTTTGAAGATGGAAAGACTTCGGTAGTCGAGCTGAAAAAGATTATATTTAACTCCCTTTATAAGTGGATAGCAGTTCATAATAGTTTACTTTTTTTTAGTTTTTCCAAACTTTTTAAACCTTTATTCCTTTTTTTCTACTAAATATGAGATTTTCTTGTATACTTCATGTGTACTACGGTTGTGCCCCTCTACACTTTGTCAATGAGATTAAATTACTTATCAAAAAAGAACTGGAGTCTGCTACTCAATTCTTTTAGGGTCCAATTCTTACCAATTATTAAAATCATGTAGACAACTGATAGCCACAATACTATTAGATTTCCCATTTCCAATAAGCTTAAGCTGTAGGGACTGGTGGGTTTTTTTTTCTTTTCTAAGCAGGGACTGGTGGTTATTAACTCTTACACGTCAACAATTCTTCAATAATTGCTTCATTAAAAATCAAGCAATACTACTCCCTTCTATGCCGCATCACCATCACTAATCTCACCAACTACAACATATTTGGGAAATCTTTGTACAATTAAGACCTATGTAGCAAGGCCATCAACAAGCCTTCAGCTCACAAATAGGGCATTCTGTATTAGAGCCCATAAGTCACAATCTATCATTCTATCTTCCAGTTTGTATGGCTTAGCAAGTGGAGCAAACCACATTCTTACCACTCCCCAAAGCCATAAGTGTTTTTCTAAGGAATGAACTTGCTTCTTTTGATGATGCTATTTCAAGCTGTCATCAATCGGGAGGACCCATGGTAGCTAAGCTTCCATTTGTCCATTTATAGGACAGAACAGAAAATTATATAAAATTGCATTCTAAAAAGTTTTGAAACCGACTACTACAGATTTGATCTGCAAGAATACTGACCATGTGCTTATAAAAAGAAAAGAACTGAAGCAAGGAAACCAGAAAAGGAATACAAGGACCCTGGGATCAGTCAAAAACAAACAGTTTAAGAGCAGAACCTAACACCCACTCCATCACTGGTGTAAAGATAGACATTAAACTACTTGGACAATAAACATGAACAAGGCAATGCAATTAAAATACCATTACTTAGACTCCATTTTGGCTAGGTTGGTGCAATCGTAGCAATTAAATGAAAGGTTGGTTGGTCACTATCAGATCTACTTAGTGATAAAATAAAAATAAATAAATAAATAAATAAAAAAATTCCAACCAGATTTGCAAGATGATGGTTGATCTAGAAATTTTTCTTTAGCCCTAAAGATAAATAACGAAAAAGAGTATTCAAAAATATAAATAGTCATTTGCTAATGCGTAATGCCTGTCACTAGCATACAAGCCTTTTGAGCCAATCAATGAACATACAGCAAAGAGTGAGATAAGAAATTAATTAGGAATAAGTATCACAAACCTTGAGAGAAGGATGAATATCAGAACTATCCCGCGACAAGAACCTAAAGCAGCAATACTCGACCAAATAACGGGCATCATTATGTAGAGATTCAGGAACTAGTGCTTTAAATATTTTCTGCATTTTCAGCCCAGTCAATCCATTCATCCTGCATATCTTAACTTAAGAGTTAAATCATGATTCCTTTATTGGTCCAATTGAAAAAAGAACCTCAAAACCCAACCAATTGTTGATCATGTAACCATCAAGTCACAAATGAACACACACGTAATGATGTTGACCAATTAAGATAAAAATATATAAATTAATGCAGTAAGCAATTAAAGAGCTTATACTTCAGTGAATAAAATGCAATACTAAGGAATCACATATGTTCACTGCTACGCATCAATGATGTGTTCCTTGACACATCTTTTGCTTCCTCTAAGTTATTATCGTTTTAGCAATGCTTCATTCTCCCTATCTTGGCCTCAGCAAATTGGCATCGAAATAGAACCCTTCAACTAGGAGACCGATAACCCAAACTTACTAACCGTTCTATACATGGATACAAAACCTAGGTAGTCAGACTAGGAAGCCCAGTCTACCCTCACCCACTTCGTCCTCTTTGTCATCATCCTATCATCCTCATCAATGGCTTTGTGCGGCTCCACTTGGTAGTCGCTGTTAATGGAGATTGCAATGAACATTTGTGACAGCAAAAACAATGTCATATTGGAGATCCTCACCCTTCTGGCCCAGGTCTCAATCCCAAAAGAAAATCGTATGGAAAGATGAATTACTTGGTTGCAACACTAAAATCATGCGTCAATACAAACAAGAACCATCACTCATGCCCAAACTTTTCCATGTGAAATGCCAAGAGTCAACTCAATTGCTCTACGAGATGTCATGCTTAGGTTCAAGGCGATCAATCTTGCAATTCTTGAAACCTCATTAGAGGAGAAATCTGGCAATAGTGACAAGATTCTCCAATACATCCAAAATTAGTAGCATACAAAGATTTTGGATAAGAGAGAGAGAGTGCAAAAGGAAACTGATAATGAGACTATGGAGACTCATGGTGTAAGGAATAGGTTAGATTCGCCAACCCAATGAAGGGACATGATAATTTAGGGGATGCATCATTTAGTAGGAGAGGCCAAGAGCATTGAATTAATGATGGGAGCTCTAGTGAAACAGTTAGTATATGGGTGTGAGGGGTATTTTTGGAAATCAAGTACGGAAAGTGCGAAAATATGTGCTCATTTATGTGAAAACTATAATATATATATATATATATATATATAATGCCTTGTTATTTCAATCGAGTCATAATTTGAAGTCCCGGTGAACTGTTTTATATGTAATACCCCAAATTGTGAAAGGAGTTATGCCTTAGTCCTACACTGACTGTATGGATTTGAAGGCGTGCATATATGCAAAGTCTCACATTGGTTTTGTACTAGGTGAAACTGTACCTTATAAATGATTCCAAAGAGCTTCAATTGAAACTTCAACTAGTCCTTTTGCCAATAGCTCAAATATAGTTATCGCTTTCCTAGTGTTGTAATAAATGATATCAGAACTAACCTAGTAATATCATGTCGCATTGAGACACTGCAACTTGATATGGACCTAGCAAGGACGTGAGTGAGAGTTATTATGATACTCTGAATTATGAAAGCGTATGTTACGTCCCATATTGATTGTGTGGGTTGTGAATGTAGGCATGTGCTAAGTCCCACATTGATTGTATATTAGATCAAACTGAACTTTATAAGTGTTAGAATAACGTATTAGGGTTTCAGGGTATTGTAGTCATTGTAATACTTTCAAAGCCTATATAATAATATGTATGAGGTAGGCTACGTAAGACAATATAACGTGCCTCCTTTTTCTCTTCACGTAACTCTCTCAACATGGTATCAGAGCCTAGGGTTTAATCCCGTTATTTGATACTATACATTCCTCTTCAGAGAATTCCCCTTCTTTTCCTCTTCGTTAGAGACAAGATACTCGATGGAGGTATATCTACAACATTCATGAAGTCTGAAGACCAGTTAGCTGATATGTTTACAAAAGCTTTATATCGGAACTAATTAGAGTTTATTTGTAACAAGCTGGGTTTATATGATATATATGCTCCAGCTTGAAGGGGAGTGTTGGAATAATGTATTAGGGTTTGAGGGTATTGTGGTCATTATAATACTTTTCAAAGCCTATATAATAATATGTGTGAGGTAGGCTACGTAAGACAATATAACGTGCCTCCTTTTTCTCTTCACGTAACTCTCTCAACAATAAGTAATTCCAGGAAACTCCAATTGTAACTTCGACTAGTCCTTTTTGGGGTATAACCCAAGTATGACGAGTATTTTCCCTGAATTGTGAAATTACATATAGCAAACTTAGATAAAGCAAAGTAATTTCATTTAACTCGATATAATTCCATTCAACGAAGTCATCCATATAACTTTATTAGAATGAGTTCCAAGGGTCGAAAAGTTGTCATTTAACTTCTCTTGTATACTTGTTTAATCCTAGCAATCATATATGAATATTGTGAACATGGGTTTTATGTTCTTTTATCAAATTAAGTTTATCATATATTCCTTGGAGGGGGAGTTCTTAGTTAACAGGATGGAAATATATTACTTTCCTTCTTCATGCATTTTTTTCTTTTCAATTATTGTTACATTCTAGTTTGCAGAGAATAACACTTCCTTCTTTTTATCTTTCTTTCCCTCTCTTAATATAAGTTCCATGTTTCATGTAAAGTAAAAGGTAAGAAAGTTACGAGTGTCATACTATCATAGTTCATCATTTTACAAGTAAAGAACAGATAACATAGGAGACACCCATATAAGAAACTTCAAATTAAAATATTAACCTGCTAAATTGCTCAATTGATACAATAGCAGCTAAAGAGAGAATCCCATTTGGTGTCCTGCTATGAATGGTCTGTTCTGCCACAAATATGTCCCCCATATCTTGAGCATCAAAAGAATTTCCAGGATCAGGCTTTCTACTTTGACCAGGTTTTACAAGTGGAGAAGTCACTTCATTCAAAAAGTTTTGGGTCTTCAATAGCCATGAGTTTAATCTTTCTTGCACTGCATCTGCCAAGAAATAAACTGTTGTGTAAATACCAGAACTGAACACAGTCCGAAAGACAGTAACCAGATTAGATACAGTGAAAAAAAAAACAAAAAAAAACCAAAAAAAAGGGAAGAAGAAGAATTATAAGGCACACTGATATCTCTACTTCAATCCCCTCTAAAACAGATGTAACTTATCCCAGATGGCCAGGTTGCAGTGTCTTCCCAAATCGCAAATCCAATAAGTTGTTCCATTACTTGATAAAAAGAAATTCCTCATATTTCATTCAATACTAACACCCACATATAATGATGCCAAATCATATCAAAAGAAGCAAGACAGCCAGTGAGACTCATACCTCAATGCTCAGCAGGGGATGGATGCACATTTTTCAATTTGAAAACATCAGAGATAAAGCAGTTCATAAATTTCTCTCTCTTTCAATATAAGCATGCAAAAGTATTTTTTGATTTTCAAAGAGAAAGGATCAACCAATGAAACTAGAAAAGGCTCCACAGTCAGAAAATACCCCAACAGATGAGGAAAGATACATGTAAACTGTTTTTCCTTTCTAATTATCCTGCCATGAGTTTTCTTTTTTTTTTTTTCCATAAGTATTAACCTGCCATGCATTTGATAAAGTAAAACATATATGTTTCTAAGTTCCACAGGTACTGCTTGATGATGAATATATTGTACCATGAAACGAGAGAGAAAGAAAACCAAAAAGTTCAAACCAGAAACTAACAATTTGAACCCATTTTATTGCCGATGCTAGTAGGCCAACTCCTTACCTAGGCAATCAATGAAGAGAAGTTCAGCTATAAAAAAGAAGCTTTCCTCTGGTCTTTATCAGTTTATTGGCTTGAGAAAGCTGGTGACAACATCATAGCAATAAGACTCTGAAACTTAATAATATCACGAACTAAAAATGTCAAGTAGATGAATAAGTGACTATTCCAAGAACAATCAGTAGTGGGACAAATTAGATTCCAACAGACTAGACTTACATTAGGGGTCAGCTTGGAAACATTATCAATTTGCATTAGATGGTTAAATTATCCACATATGCCAAAATTGAGGTCTTTTACCTCCAAGAATTACTGTTACCTATCTCTTCTCGGTGTAATAGCATTTTTTTCCTTTTTCCATAACAAATGGATATAGTACGAGAAAGGACCAAGTACAAATCAACGAAAAAAAAATAAAAATCTCTTTCAAAGTAGGTTCACACAATAAGTGAAGAAGAGAATGAAACCATAGTCCAAACAATATCCAAGACAAGTAGATGTTATAAAGGGGAAAAGTCCTTTTTCAGACCCAGAATGAGAGCGGCTCTTCACAACTACATTTCAAAGGAGCTTGAAGGTCTTGGCGATTCACACCTTACAATAACTTTTTTTTTTCTCACAAACAATCTTATTAAAGTGGCCATCTCCAGCAACCAAATTAAGAAGAAACCAGCTTATTAATAAGTGGATTGTCACTCTCTGAAACATGGTTAGATAGTCCTTGGTTCCTCCTTGCAGGCCAGGACATGTTTTAGCACCAAAGTGAGACCTCCTTACTCCTCCAATACAGTCACTATCAAATCTTGTCTTCATGAAAATATATACGCAAGTACATATATAATTGCCTAAAAGTTGATATATTATTTGTATATATAATATATTATTTATATGAAATTATGCCTTACACATAAGCCACAACTTAGGCTACAAGCTAAGTTGAAGTCTGAAAAATATGCATCACAGTGTGGACAGTGGCCATGTGCAAGTTGACCGCATAGACATAGAACAGAACCATAAGGAAAACATAAGCAACTGATTACATGCCATACTTCAGAAAGCCTCCCTTCCAAGATCTCTCCAAAAGAAAATACTTCTGATCGGTTTAACCAATGGCCCTGAAACGAGCACATATAACTACATATGGATATTTCTTCCCAATGGAAGAAGCAGATCCCCTAGTTGCCAGGATGAGGCATCACAAGATCAGGAGTCAATCCCATGGCTAAGAATTCCCTAGCAACAGTCACTCTCACAATTTATGATAAGTAAAGTGGGTCTAAACCATAAATGTCTTTTCCATTTCTCACTAACCACCTAAATGGTTTGTTTTGGCACCTCTACATGATAGGCCAGTAAAATCATGTTTCGATATTTTAAATATTCCTATACTGAAGAAAATCTAATTTATTTGTGCAACTTAAACTTTAAACCATGTGAGCACACATTCAAATGAAGCTGTAAAACCCTTAAAACGCACTGTATTTTTCTGACAATTATGTTCACTAAAAAGATGATAAGGGGACGCCACCAACAAATTGAAAAACAAAGATTAAGCATCTAAACAATCGATAAAATCAATAAATGACCCATCTTATGAGAAGGAAGCATCTGGTATTGAACTCTATAATGTGCAGGAGGCTTCAGACAATGTTACCAATAGCCCCTTCCAGATAAGAAGCTACCACCACTGCATCCTTGTGTCTAGAAAAACTACAGAGTATGGAAAATGGCTTGCATCTTCCCTCACTTAACACATCCAGAAATGACAAACTACCATCTCCCACCTGAAAGTTAGAAATCTAAATAAACCTTCCAACCTTGACAAGTGCTCTTTTACAAGCCTACTGATAGACAACTGATAATTGCACACTGAAAACACTGAACTAACTCCACTTAGGACAGGAGAATATCACAGATTGGTTACAAAATACTCTCTCTGCCATTTTCACCTCAATCTTCTAATGTTTATAGCAAATAAAACCAAACTCCTACTTCAAAACGATCTCCTAATCTTAATCCTACTGCAACTAAACTATTGCTCATAAGAGCTTATTTAGTATTATAAGGACTCTTCTAAACAACCAACTAGACCATTGCAACAATCAACTGGACTACTGCTCATCAAAGCTTATTGACTCCTACAAAGACTCTTCTAGACAAATCCTACTTCAAATCTGCTTCTGCCAATATATGCTTCTGAACATCTTGTGGTCTAACACCTACACCGTAAGGCACCTTGGTAGTCCAACCTCCTTGCCACGACATTTTTGTTCCACCACAAGCCTAAGAAGGTTATTTATTTCCACCGCATATCTCCATTGCCATTAACATAGAAGGGCCTGATCAAAAAGACTTATCCTTCTCAAACCCAAGCCTCTAACATGATGTGGTGAGTAAACGTTACTCCAATCCATCAAGTGATACTTGAATTCTTCTTTTAAGACACCTCAAGAAATCTTCTCGAAGCTTCTCTAAGCACTCAGCAAACCATGATGGTATAGTATACAGAGAGAAAAAAAATTTGTGTGCAGCCTAGAGAGGACACTCTGCAATAGAGGACACTTTGAAAGGCACTAAAGGTTTCTACAAAAGAGATAAATTACAGAATTTGTACTAGGTGAAGTGGCTGTAAAGATGCACCAAGAATCCCAATGGAGACTGAGATTTGCACATTTCAATGAACCACATTAAAAGGCCACTTTTCATGAGTTGAATTGCTTTTTCTTTGAGACTATGCATTTGAATTGCAATCATTTCTGCATAACAACTATTTCCAGTTTATTGTATTATTGTCTTCCAATAATAATAAATAGTAAAACGAAAAAAAAAAAAAATGAATCCAACTAAGCATAGTAGTTGGAAAGTAAGGACATATCACTCCTTATCTAATAAACAAACAGGGCCTGGGTTTGGAACAGTGTATGAAATTTTCATTGTCTTTTTCTTGAATATGATTTAAAAGTCTTTTTCCAGTAGAATTTTGCTAACGTTCTGCCTGACTTAATATTGTTAATCATACTTACAAGTAAAACAGATTGATTAACTTCATCAATGAATATACCCAGAAACTCAAAACAAAAACAAAAAATGAACTTTCTTTGAAACATAACATAGAGGAAATAATACTCACTAGCATTTATGTCACTAAGCTTCCATTTATCCCCCAAAGACTGCCCAACAAGCTTGAACCGGTGGTTATGCTCTGAAAAACTCCTTGCAGAATACCCAAACTTGCAAAAGTCCCTGTTATGATGAAACAACGATGCAAAGGGTGCAGCTGAAGATTCTTTCAGCTGGGCCATTGGGGAATTCAATACCATTTTTTTGGGTTTTCAAGAATTGAACTTGGAGCTCATAATCTAGTTCTAGCCTTGCGCTACAACAACAACTTGAGCTACGAGGAAAGAGGACCAGAAAAAGAAAGAAAAAAACAAGGGAAAGTGGTAACGTGTTCGAAGAGACAGAAAGTGGTCGCGAGTTCGGTTCCGTTTTACGGTTTTTTTACAGTTTAATATTTAATATCGCCTTTTTATCATGGCCTCTTTGTACGGTTGCAGGAGATGGCTACGTCTACACTGATTAATCAATAATAATCGCTTATAAAAAAATAAAATCAATAAAAAAATCAATAATAATCATTCTGGCTCGATTAAAGAATACCGCTGTCTACGTAATCTTCCATCCGACCTGATAGATATATATAAAATAAAGAGAAAAATACTCAATTTTCATTCTTCTCATATTTTATTGGCCGATGTATCAGTGTTGATCGGATTTTGAATTTTTTTTTCTCTAATGATTGATGGGCACTTAGTGAGATAGAAGTTAAGTACGTAAGATTACTCAAAAATAAAACTCTAGTTTTTTTTTTTTTTATTTATTTGCTATTTGAACTTTGAAACCCTAGTTTTTTATTTGAACAAAACTTGAGTTTGCATCCCGTTAATCTTTATTTCGATTAGATTTTAAAAATAAGTGTGAAAATACAATGAGATAAATATATTTAAGCATCATGAACTAACTGTCATTTTTAACTTAAGCCTACAAATTAACAAGTAGGTCATTTGGATACATTAAATTATTATTTTATGTCAAAAATACCTACTTGCCAGCATTGTCTATTATTTTAGATAGAAAAGCGATCACATGACCTTTTTTACCACAAACTTCCAACATGCCTCCACTTTTATCCCGTGAAATACCAAAATTACCCATCAATTTGTCACATTGGCTGAGAAATTCTTTAATAGATTGAAAAGACAAAATCACCATTAATAATACATATTTATATCAGTTTTATTCACCTTGATCGTATGACTCCTCCATCAAATCTCCTTAGTATTCTTCAACCTCGAAAGATGCGAAATGATCTATTATTAGTTTCTAATCTTAAGCTAAGAAGGTCTTAGTCCTTAAATTGTTCAAAATAGATATATTGCTTAAAATAGATATATTGCTTGAGCATCGAACATTCGATATGAACATCAAACATTTAGCATGAACATCAAACATTCAAAAAACATGTCGATCGTTCGGTACCTGGCATAAACCCGTTTTAAAATAACATCGTAACTAAATCTCAATCCAGCATGTTCTAGGGTTCTAATATCATTTTTAACATTGTCCTAATCACAAATATTACCTTCATACATACCAAAGCTCATCCATTATCACTACATAACCAACCCATCATTAGATATATCATAAATCCTCAATATAACCCATGGGTCTACATTTAAGCTCTCCAACAGTAGGTTAATCATGCAACATAAACAAGATATCACATGCTTATCCATAAAAATATAAACTATCAATGCATTAACCAACATCAATCATGCAATATTAAACCTAGAAGTTCAAATCTACAATATAAGATATTGTCCTAACCAAGAAAATGTATGTAGCAATAACTAAACGTTAATATAACATGGTAATAACAATAAGTAGAACAAGATTAAGCGAAGGGGCTACCTCTTCTTGAACGTAAGGCTCCAAAATCACCTTCTCTTTCTAAAACTCTCTCTCTCTCTCACTCTAGGATTTTTGAGGCGAAAGACGATGAAAATGGAAGATTCGGATGTAAGGATGGTTAAATAGGCTCTCCATGCACGTACAAAAGGGTTGATGTGGCGAAATTTAATTTCTTCCAGACTAGGGGTGGGCACGGGTCGGTTCAAGCCGGATATCGTGTAATGCCCCAAAAAATTCAAAAGAAGAATTTCTTATTGACAAAGATTTGATTTAAAAACACCCAACCATTTTTATGAAGGTTTTTAAATAATATTTTATTCAGAAATCAGGTCATCAAACGTTCGATGTTCATCATCAAACGTTTGATCTTGGAAAGTACAGTCATGTTCTCTGCAAATGATCAGAAGGTGTCAGTACGAACATTAAACGTTCGATCCTTTTAATCAAACGTTCGATGTACTTTTATCAAACATTTAATACCTTGATCAAACATTAATGAGAAACCCTAGTTTCCTTGATATAAATAGATCAAACGTTTGATATAGTGTATCAAATGTTCGATCATTTCCAGAAATATAGTTTTTATGAAGAATCAGTCTCTCACCCCATTTCCCTATAAATTTCACTTCACTCCTATGTTTAATGCCTCCTACACTCATCCTAATACCCAAAGACTCCTTTTTGGGATCTAGAAGAAAATTTTTGGAGGTGGTTTATTCATTTTAAAATGATTGTTTTCATCAAAGGTAATTCCTAAATCCTTGTTCTTACTAATGTTGTATTTCATTATTCTATACAAGTTATAGTTATGTTTATAATTGTAAAACTATGCCTTGATGATTTAAAAGCTTTCATATTTACCTTTCAAAAGATTTTTCTAAAAGGTTGTGTTCACATCTTTAAAGGAATGTTTTTTACGTTATTTAACATTGGTTGATGTTATTAGATGCTGTTCTACGTCTAGGAATAGTTGTAGACAGGTTTGATAGAAGTTTTTAGACTTTCATGGATTCTAGCCATGCATCAAACGTTCCACTATTCTTGATCAAACATTCGAACTTCAGGATCAAACATTTGATAATCAAGTCAAACGTCTGATGGTGACAAAAAATGCCAAATTAGGATTTTTAAGACAAAAACTCCATGATTAGCATAAGATTACATTTTTAGCATATTGTCAAGTTATTTTACAGTTTATCGAGGATTTGCTAAATTTATGAAGGATGGGACGAGCAATTAAAGTAAGTATTTTAACTGAGAAATGAAACTGCGATTTTTGAAGTGTGATATGTCAAATAACTGAGCACGTTATGTTCAAGCTTACCATTTTTATGAGGAGATGCTATTTGCTTATATACTCTTTTATTTTTAAATAAATAAACAATACTTGCATCGTATGACATGGCTGTACTGTCTCGTAATAGAATAATGGCCATGGGATTAACATTATTACGAGTTGATTCTATGGTCAAAAGAGTTTATGTTATTAAGAGGGCCTTGGATACAATGGTTTCGTTTGTGACAGCGCATCATTTATTGAGTGGGTCACCAATTACGGCTTAGCTAGTCAATGTGGGACACCTGAGGTCGGACTCAGTCGGACTGCTAGTGTAAGACGATAGTTGTACAATGACCGGGGCACCAAGGATTGTACAAGATGTCCTTTCAGACGCACTAACCTTATTGAGTAGGGGTAATGTCTTAAATAAACCATATTGTCAAACATACAACTATTTATACTTATGTAACATATTCCTTGCATTTAAAAGAAGATGTTTACTCGCCGAAGTTATGTTATTTATTCTTTTAAAAGTAAAAACATTATTTTTATCAAGAATAATATATTAAAGATTAGACCCGTTTTTTTGAGAAAATATCATATATAATTCATAATCACTTTTGTGTTGATTTTATACCCCACGTCTTTTAAAATAACTTGCTTACTAAGTCAGCCAACTTACTCAATTACTTTTTGTCTGTAAACTATTTTGATATTTTACAATCTCCTTAAGAAACTGTTCGTTTAGAAGTTGAAACTGTTCGTTTAGAAGTTCCAACTATTTTATGATGATAGCATGACAGCTAATGTATTCAGGTTTGGTTTTTCTTAGATGTAAAGCTCTGTGTCCCTATTTATTGATAATAGAATTCTTTATTTATAATATACTCAGATCAACTATTACATCGTATATTCTGATAAAGTTTAAACTAGGGAATTCAGACAGTTACTAGTTAATTGTTTTGAATGCCCTATGAACGTTATACTCTTGATTATCCTCTCTTCAATGGATAATCTTGTGTATAAGGTAATTCTCAAGCCAGTGTTTTACATATTCTCCACTCACAAGAAAAATAGAGATATCTCTGAGTCTTAATATGATAATTAAGTCTGGGAGGCGAACTATGAATTTAACTACAAGTTAGCTAAATCTTTGGTGCGTTACATATTGCGGATATCCAATACCCGATCCAAGGTATGCAGGTTTTGCAACCGAGTACCTGATACCTGAAGTTACTAAACAGTAACTGACGGGTATCGAGTAGGGTGGGGCGGGGTGGGGGTTAAGGCGGATCGAGTATTACATGATAAAAAACAAATAGATCTGAGATTTGTCATATCATATCTGATAAATCAGATTAGTGTCGGCTCAGATCATGAGATGAAGTCAGTAGGACGAAGTGGGCGTGGGATGGAGGGGGTGCGGGACGGTGTAGCCGCGGGAGTGCAGACACCAGACAGGGAAGTAGAAGAGAAGGAGAGAAGGAGAATGAGACAAGTGGAGAAGAGGAGAGAACCAAAGAAGAAAGAAGAAAAAAAAAGGAAGGAGACGGAGAAGAGGAGAGAACCAAAGAAGAAAGAAGAAAAAAAAAGGAAGGAGAGGGAGAAGAGGAGAGAACTAGAGAAGAAAGAAGAAAAAAGAAGGAAGGAGATGCAGAAGATGAGAGAACTAGAGAAGAAAAAAAGAAAAAAGAAGACGGTAGAGAGAGAGAGAGAGGCTCGTTAGGGTTTGGAAAATAATGGTTTTATACCATCTTTTTTCCATACGGGTCGGGTCGGGTAAAACCCGCATGTAATATGTTCTACTCGAAACCCGACCCGACCTGGATGGATTTTCAAAAAACTGACCCGTACTCGAAAAAAAAAAGAAGGAAAATCCAAAATTTGTGGGATGGATCAGGCCGGGTATTGCAGATACGGGCGGGTTTTGCCCACCCCTATTCCAAACTGCCATCGAACATTTGATCCCACGTCGATCGTTCATTAGGGTAAAATTGGCATCAAATGTTCGATCCCACGTCGAACATTCATTCCAAGCTGAAAACTCAAAAAGTTCAACAATATTACTTAAAACCAACTTTAACATCTTTAGGTTATATTTAGAGCATACTTAAACCTTAATTAAAGATTGAGGTATTACAATTTGGACCGATGTATAAACAAGCATTGTGGTCTCATTTAAAGAGTTGTTGTTGACACTTATTGTAATACCCCCGATTTTACTCTTTAGAGCTAAGGTTATTATAACTTTGAAGATAAAGAGAATTTATAAAATTTTAGAAATAAAGCACTAGGTCGGTGAATTTTAAGAAATTATGAAATGTTGGAAAAAGTAGACTGAAAATTTATGGATGAATAAGTCGGTCTTGCGATATGTTTGAAGAGCAAACATGTTATGATGACATTACATTTAAGTAAATACAATAATTTTGGCTCCAATGTAAGGATAAAGGATTTTTAATTTTACTGTGAAAATCTATTAGAATAATTGATGGATTATTTTAAATAGGCTTTTAATTGTTGAAGAAAGATACTAAGAGTATTACAGAGGTTTAAGGAAATTATAAGGACAATAACATATTTAACTAATTTAAGGATAAAGCTTGATTAATTAAATGGTCTAATTTGAGGTTAAAAAATAAAAATAAATTGCGAACGGCTGATTTTAGGAACAGCTAAAAGACTAAAAATGATAATATGGGAATTAATATTTTAATTCGAAGAAGAGTATTTTCGTGATTTAACAAGAAGATCTTTTAAGAAGAGATTTTTTAAGAAGAAGCATGAAGCTTCACGTTTTAAAAAAAATAAATAAAAAAAGAGATCTTTTATTCTTTTATGTCACTCACAAAAAATAAAAAATAAAATAAAATAAAAGCCTATTATTTCATTTTTTCTTACGTAAACTTCTTACATGAGACTCTGATAAGAACGGTCACTTGGCCATTAGTAGGAGGAAAAAAAAAAAAGCAACACGTTTCTTAAAAGATCTTGCGTAAAACACATGCTAAAATATTTGGTAAAAATCCAAAGCCACTTGGCATTTCTGAAGAGGTTGGAAGCTTTTTTTTTTTTTGTTTTTTTTAGAGGTTGGAAGCTTTTAGTAAAAGAAATTCTTACGTACGTCAAGTTCCCGAATGCTATAAAAGGGGAGCCTTCTCACGCAGGAAGCAACAGGGCCCTGTTTGTGAGATAATCTTGAACTTCTCTTGAAGCAAAAGCTTTGGTGAATTGTTTTGTTTTGGGTTCGAAATCTCCATTTGGAATTTCTGTTGCAGTTTGGATTAATCCTTCTTCTGTTTGGCTGAATCAATGGTGTTTTGTTTTGGGTTTTATTTTTCTTAGTGTGATTTCGGTTGTACTGATGGACCAAACGGGTTGGAATTTTCTGGGGATTCCTATGTTTTAACGAATGATTTTGGGGAAGCTTTAGTTTTGGTTTTCTGTTGGAAGAGCCGAATGGGTGAATATGAGAGATTTCTTGATGAGTTTAGACAACACGATTTTGTTCTTGAATAAATTCCGTTACCCACTGGTTTTTTGAGGTTTGAACTTGCTGTTGAAGAGAAAGAAAACCGAATGGTTTGAGGTTTTTTTTTTGTTGTGTTGTTGGGTATTAAGAGATATTAATGGTGTAAAGGAATTAATAGAACTTGACGAATTATAATTTATAATAGGAAAGAATAATGGACAATGGACAATTTTGCTTCGACATGGAAAAATGACAATTTTATCTGGACTTGGACAGAGTACATTCTTACATGGAGATGGACTTAGAGACAAAGGATATGACAATTATTTGTATTGGACAAATAAAATGAGCATGTAAAATAGAGGATAAATTGAGCCTAGCTAAGAACAAAAAGGGATTAGTTGCTCATAAAAAGAATTTATAAGGATCAAGGTAAGTAAAGGGTATTAGTTTAAGATAAAGGATTTGAGTTATGAACTTGGTTTTCTTTATAATAGAAACTAGGATTTTGTTAAATGTTAGTATTAAGAAATTATCTACTTCTGTCGTAAGGAATTTTGTATTTTGGCAAAGTTAACTACAAAGGCATGTGGCGACAAGTAAGTTAAAAGGTTAAATAGCTTTAAAGAAATGAAACTTTTTCGGAAAAGACATTGTTTTGTAAAGAAGTTTTCTTCAATAAAGTATTAATTCTACTATGTGTGTAGTGAGATCTATATTTTTAAATGATTAAAGAAAAGTCATATATGAGAAAGTAAATTTTGTAAAGAGAAAATGTTGCTTTTATGAAAGCATAAATTCCAAATGAAGAAACCCATTGGGATGTTTAACTATCCAGTCGATTAAGGAAGGTTTTGTAAATAGTTAGTCTTATTTTTGTGGCCATATGATGTAACATTCGCCAACTCTATATTGTACAGGAAAAATAGTACAAAAGAGGCCAAAGGAAATAGCTTTCCAAAAACATTTAAAAGAAAGTTTATGATTTAATCATTCATCGATAATCAAAAAGTAAGTTTTATAGTAAAATTTAAAAGAGATCATTCATAAAATAGTTTATGGTTAACTTTCATGGAATAAATAGATAAAGTTATACCTCAAAATTTTAAAGTTAATGAGATGATTTAAAGTTTAAAGTAATAACGTTAAAGTTTTAAAAGTACAATTTTAAAGTTAACGTTATAAGAAATAGTTTTAAAAGATATATGATATGGTCCAAGGTTAATAATTCATGGTTGCTTTATTTTAAAGGTAAATTTTACAATGGGTTAAATATAATTTGGCCCCTTGAACTACCCGGTGATTTTAATCTAGCCCCATAAAGTGATAGCTCTTATACTTAGGTCCTTCAAACTACCATGTTGTTGTAAATTAATCTCATCCGTCAGTGTTGACCGTTACATTAGATGAAAAATCAAATTTAAACTTTTATCTTCTAAAAATACCTTTACTTTAACCAATAAAAAATCAAATTTGCCCTTTGAAAAACCAAGTTCGACTAATATCTAGAACAAAATAATTTTTACTTTTATTATAAATAAAAATTAAAAAAAATAAAAAATAAATAAAGTTTAAGGGTGGCCAAACCACCCATTAAGTTATCTTTAGATTAAGACATGTCTCGTATATAGACTTAATACTGATTAGCTAAGACAATAAATAGCAGCAAGAATAGGCAAAGAACACCAATGACTTGATCAAAACAAAGTAAATGAGACATAATACTTGTAATTATCTTTCGTGGTGAGGTGATTAAGGTCCATATTAGCTTGAGCTGTTGGTTAATTATTTCGTAACTTGAAATTACATGTTTCCTAATTTTTAAAATTAAGATAAAAAGATCATAGTATGATAACAATAAATATTCATTTACAGTCCGCCTAGGGGCGACAATTCATATTCGTATATTAAATTTGAGTCATGTCAAAGTATATATATAAGATTATATATATGAATCTTAATCTGATTAATTTAATTAAATAGATCTGACATCTAAATCATAATTTCTTAATTTTATGTTAGATTTGCAGGTCATGTTAAAAATTGGAAAAAAATGTAAAATTGGTCCTTGTGGTTGACCTAAATTACAGATTACTCCCTGTGGTATAAAAAAAAACTCAGAAGTTTCTGTAGTTAGCCAAAATAACAAATCACTCCCTTAAGCAAATTTTCATCAGTCATTTTAACAGAAACCGTTAGTTATTTTGGCCAACTAACGGTTATTTGATTGAATATGCAAATTTTTAATTTGGCAAACTAACGGTTTTTATTAAAATGATTGATGAAAATTTGCTTTAGGAAGTGATATGTTATTTTGGCCAACTACAGAAACCTTTGAGTTTTTTCTTATACCACATAGAGTAATCTGTAATTTAGGCCAACCACAGAGATCAATTTTATATTTTTTTTAAAAAATTGTTAGATCTTATATTGAGGCATAGATATAAGACTATATATGTCAATCATAATCTGACTCATTTAATTAAATGGCTTAAATGAGCCAGATTCTTCAATTTTAATTCAATAATTTTATGTTTAATTTATATCAAATTCAAAAATTATGCGCCCTAATTTGTCGGTCAGGCATTCCTGAACTAAAAAAATATACATTCCACGTAATAGCCAACTGCATTCTTAACTTCTACAACCAACTTATCGAAAGCAAGCCATATTAAACAAACAAACACAAGCCACTGACGCTCTATGCACAGGAAACACCATGTCCATGGCCTTATCTTCTCACACTCCTTCAACCCTCAGTCTCACTGCAACTCAATCCTCTACGCCTTCAACTCGTAAATTCCTCTCCTTTCCTCCTCCTCCTCTCACTACCTTTCATTTCCCAGCAAAACCCACCTCCCACAAACTCTCAACAAGCACCTCAGGCCCTGATCAGAAATGGAGAGCCAAAGTTTCTTTCTTTCCTGCTTTCTTGAAGAAAGGCAAAGATGCAAAGACTCTCAAGGAGGAGCTTCTTCAGGCCATTGCCCCGCTTGATCGCGGAGCCGATGCCACTCCCGAAGACCAGCAAATAGTTGATCAGGTTGTTCTCAATTAATTTAATTTTTTACTTTGAAAATTGGTATAATTTTTATTCGAACTTTGAAAATTGGTATAATGCGCTTGTCCACAGTTTGGTAATTGAGAGATTAATGGATAAGAAAAATTTGTCTCTTAAAGGAAGACTGGTTTGGTTTTATATTTTGCAACTTGCTAAGATTTTGTATCATTAAATTTGTTATGAAGATAGTTTTTCTAATTGTAGGAAGATATAATTTTAATTATTTAATTAATATTTAATTGGAATATTTAATTGAAATGGAGGTAAGGAATTGACCGAGGGTTTAAACTCATAACCTCTGACTTTAATACCATGTTAAATTGTCACTTATCATAAAAGTTTAAGTAGATAGGAAGAAGTAAATTTAATTGTTTAATAAATACTTTAACATCATTTACTTTAACCTCTGACTTTAATACCATGTTAAATTGTCACTTATTATAAAAGTTTAAGTAGATAGGAAGAAGTAAATTTAATTGTTTAATAAATACTTTAACATCATTTACTTAGTTTGGTGGAATTACTTATTATAGAAAATGGGTGGCAGCTTCAGGTTATAGTTCAAATAAATAGAAAAGCGAGTTATTGTTCTTTATTGGACTCTGGACTCACTATAGGCCAACATACAAGTCTAAAAGGTGCTCGCTAGAATGCCCCTCCTATTCCTTGTTTGTTCCTTTATTAGTTATTTATTTTTTATTTTTTGGATGGTTAATATTTATCTATGAAGTGATATTTTAATATTGACTTCTTATAGAGTCCTCGATTTCAAAACTCTGAGATGATATAATCTCTTGCTGAGGCTATAATATGTTCTGTGATTTACTTTCTTCAATTTTGAATGAAAAATTTATGTTGCTCTGTATTAAGGCAAATTTTGGATGCAAATTTTTTTTTTATTATTTTCTTTATTTTGATTTCTATTTGCACTTACATTGTTTATAAAATTTCTTATACAACAAAAATTTCAATACTTTGGTGGTTCCGTTTATAATTTAATGTGTAATTTTGCTACCTAAACTCCTAAAATTTCCAACTTTGGGATGACAGCACCACCTATAGTTTTTAATATTATACATTATTTTTTGCATTTTTTGAGGGTGTGATACTGAATGTTCTTTAACAATTCTTGTCTTCTACTAGATAATTACGGGAAAACTACACTTACTCCCTTAATCTACCACGCAATTTGCAATGTCTCCCCAATCTTTCAATTTGGTTAATGTACCTTACTGATCTACGACTGAGGTTGCAATGTTCTCCCTTTTGCGACTCAAAATAACAAAAATACCGAAAAAGTGAAAGAAAAGACAAAAAATTCAGAAAAAAAGGCATCACTTTAGTTTATTCTGAATTTTTTGCTTCTTTTGTTTTTTTGTTTAAGTTATTTTTGTCATTTTAAGGGCAGAAAAGGGACATTGCAACCCCAATAGTAGATCAATAGGGTACATTAACCAAATTGAAAGGTTAAGTGATGGATTGAGGGGAGTAAGTGTAGTTTTCCAATAATCATTTTTGAATAGGCTCCTAATGGTGACTATGCACAAGCTATCTTTAGTGCAATTTTTAAGCTATGATTAGATTATGACATGTTATTATGTCTCAAAATAAATCGGCCTACCTTAATTATTGATGTCTATGCAGTATGTGCATTATTTTGTTTGATACTTGGAAATTTGTTTTTAAATAGATAGCACGGAAACTTGAGGCTGCTAACTCAATAAAGGAACCACTCAAATCTAATTTACTCAATGGCAAATGGGAGCTCGTATACACTACTTCAAGATCGATTTTGCAAACCCAGGTGAATTGTATTCTCTATTTGCATAGCAATAATATATGTCTTTCATGAGGCCTCGGCAATCTTTTGGAACACATGACATTGTATTTCTATAGATTCGGTGTTTTTACTTTTGAGTTTACTGTGGGTTTTTAATTTTAGCAACATTAGGGGCGCCTTACGATTGGAGCCTTTTGTATATATTGTCTGTGTACAGGCGCCTTACGATTTTTAATAAATTTTTACTTATCAAATAAAATTTTAGTAACATCCCATACTTGATATGTCATGCTTAATTGTAGTTGTTATTTTTAATGCAAGGAAGGTGACTAATTGACCATACATTAATTTCATAATGTGCTCACTTGATCATACAACTCCTTGTAAATACAGAGGAAAATACGACTAGTTTCTTACATGAGGAGGTCAAATTGGTTGGATTAAGTGATTCAAACATAATATCACCAGAATAGAGTTTGTCCTATATTTGACTTCAGATGTTCCCCTTTGTCAGAGACTGTTCTTTGCTGAATTAAGAATGATTTACTAAACATTTTTCTACTGTCTATTGATGCTTAACAATTTTCTTCCCTTAACCATCATTTGCAAATTTCTTATTGGGAATGTGAAGAGGTTCAATGGTCTTTTGTTCTTCCTCCTATTCACCTGTTATGCCTTCTTTCTTTCTGTCTTTATTTCGCTAGTATTACTTATCTTAATCTGATCAAACTGTATCACATCTTATATGAAGCACTGCCGACTGAACATTGCCTACCCTACAAAAGTGAAATTTTTAAGCATTTTCATCAATAATGCTGCTTGGACCTCTAGTCTTTGACAGTGTTAAAACCTACCCTTGATATAAAAAGGGAAATTTAAGCAGACCCCTTCTCTTTTAGCATCATCTCACAACTAGTTTGACCAAGAGTTTTGCATGCAGTTTTTGTTGAGAAAAATTTTAAAAATTAATAAAAAAAATTGTCTCCCCTTCACTGCTCACTTCCCCACAGACACAAACAAGCTTTCAAGCTCTTCGTTCTTACGAATAATTTGTGATATGGTTTTAGACTATAATTCATTTTCTTAATAGAAAGAAAGAGAAAGTTCCAAGCAAATATGACTCGGGAAAAAAAAAGAGAGTTCAAAAAGAAAACTGATTGGATTCATTTGTCCAAGTGTTCTACATGTGAGGCTAGCTGAATCCAGTTCTGCACTCCTATTCATTTGTTGGTCCTGTTTACTGTATTGAATTGCTAGAAAATCACTTTGCTTTCTCTTTTCTTACAAAATATGGTCTGTTTTCTTTTATGATAAATGAACAAAAAATAAAGGTATGCAAACCTTAAAATTGGATATCTTCACTCTTATGTTGGTCCTATAAATTGCAATCACCTGGATAGTAATGTTTTGACAGAGACCCAAATTTCTGAGATCGAGTGCGAACTACCAAGCGATCAATTCGGATACACTTAGGGCCCAGAACATGGAATCTTGGCCATTCTTCAACCAGGTATATACAATTTATTCGGTCCTTGTGTTTAACTTTTGCTTCTTTTTCTTTCTTACTTTTGGGTTTTGACCGTGATTATTTAGTACAAGCATTAACATTGAGTTATATTTAGTACATTGCTTTGACTAAACTATTTTCATTCACCTTATGCCTTGTTAACTATAATGCTCCTTTTATTTGAAAATGACAAGAATAAGGTAGGAAAACTTAAGAACGGTGAGATAAAAAATGCAAAAAGTGTTACGTGAACTTTGATATAACTATCATCTGGCAGTGTCAGTGACAGATGCTGCTGATTTGGGTTCTACAAATTGTCAGTGCCAAGCTTGACTTTATTTTGTCATCTCACAACACTGCCCCAATGATGTTGAACATAGCATTTAAAAAATCATTTTTACAGCTACTTTACAAATCAAATTTCTAGTTACATGCTCTTCTGCTTGTGGGACAATGACCATCTATTTAGAGATTGATGCATTCTTGCGCTTACAATTGCCTGAAAATTTTTATCAACATTTTGTAGGTAACGGCAGATTTAACACCTCTTAATGCAAGAAAAGTGGCCGTGAAATTTGATTATTTCAAAATTGCAGGTTTGGTAAGTAATCTTGGGGACATCATTCTCTTGATTTTTTTTTTTTTAAAAAAAACTTTTTAAAGGCCACTTGGAGATGTCATTGTACAATGGTGGGTGGTTTTTCCCCACCATTCCTAATAGTCCACAATCTTTTGTAAAGACAGGACTCATTGTGTATTAAAACAAGATAGAAGTATAATTTTTAAATATCATGCATTCCCTTATGGTTTCATCTGTTCCCTGTATGGGATGTGTTTTCGTTAATAGAAATAGGAAAGCTTGATGCTATGGCTCTAGGATAGAAGTAAGCCTTAAAGAGCAGGCATTTTGGCAATCAGCTATTTTTTGTTTTTTGATACATAAATACATACAAACAAATACATATATTTGTGTGTATATATACATATATGTATATGCTCTTTGATAAATTTTGTAGTTGAAATAGAATGTTGAGGTAGGAGAAAGAATGTAATTAGGGTTTGGAAAATTTTCTAAAAATTGGTGGCAAGAAAGTTCAGAATAAGATAACAAAATAACGTCTATTGAAGTTTTCTGGGGAGAAATGGTGGCTTTTGAGTTGTGACTTAATGATAGGTATCATTAATTACAAAGGGCGAAAATGTTGAAACACACACATGTACACTTCAACTTAGCATTAACTGTCCTCCCTCCTGGCCGAACAGCAACCATCCTAAATAAGTTATATTACGCTATCCTAAATGTTTATGAAGCTTCTTTTGGTTCACAGTGATATCATCAAAGTATCTACCTAAATAATTTGTATGCACATCTCTGAATTTCTATCTAGTAATTTACTTAACATATATGATTTATTTCATCTTGGTTTACAGATACCTATTAAGGCACCTGAAAGTGCTCGTGGTGAATTGGAAATTACATATTTGGATGAAGAATTGCGGTAAGTTAATGTTTGGGATATGCTGTTCATATAACTTTGAAAAGTATCCTGTGAACCCGACTGTAGGCTTCCAAATTCCTTTTCTATTGCCTGCTCAGCCAACTCTTTAACTTCATTTTGGTAGTAAATAGGAAGCATAACATATAAGTTATTACCACTAAATGCTAATAGTGAGGAAAGAGGGTTTGAGATAGATCATGTTTCAAAACTGGAAGTAAATGCATTTCATTTGTCAAAAAGTTAAATACATGCTTATACATACTTGATTAAAAGCAAACTAATTGATCCCAAGAATCTGAAAAATTTAATGCGGTGTGATTTTATTTTGGTTCAAAAGTATTTTTTTTTTTTTTTTTTTCAAAAAGAAAAAAGGAACAAAGATAAGTAGGAGCGAAATAACTACAGGAGTACTATGGAGGCTCTATATTCGGTGATTCACTACATGTGTTTGAGATTCTATACAGAGTCTCATGTCCAGTAATGACCTAAAAATTACATGAGACAAATACTTACTGGACCAGACTTAGCTGATTTTCTCCCTTCATGATATGGGGGTGGTTGGCCTTTTGGGGGTGGTCAAGAAGTGGAGGCTGAACAACTTCCAAATGCCAAATTTGGGGTTGGTCGAAAAATCCAAAAAGACGAGAGTGGCCGAATCACTCCCTTTGGCTGTCAAGAGTGGTTCAGCCACCCCTGAGCACCAAACTTGTGGTGGTTGAGCCACCCCACTACCTGCGGCGCCTAATCAAGTGGTGGTTGTTTGCACCCTTTTTGTTTTCTTTCAAATTTTTCTGTTTCTCTTTGTATATTTGTTGATATATGTTGACGTGTCACGGTCTCCATCAACAAAAAATAATGGAAGGTAGATGGAGAATCAGTTTGATAAAAAAAAAAAAAAAACCATACCCTAAGGATTCTTAAAAGAATTTTTATTCCAAAGAGGTCAATTTGATTTAAGGTTAAACTCTAAGATGCCTAGTCTTAGATGCACGGCAGTAGGCTAGAGATGTTGTGTAAATGAAAAATACATTATACAATTAGCATTGATGTAGTCTACAACTAAGAATGAAAGGGCAGTAGATACTTGGACAATCTAATCTAAACTAGCTTATACTTGCACCAGGAGAGACTCATGAAATTAAAATTATTTCCCCCCCCCCCCCCCCCTTCTTTTTTTTTTTTTTGACAGAGTATCCAGAGGAGACAAAGGAAACTTGTTCATCCTGAAAATGGTTGATCCGTCCTACCGAGTTCCCACTTGATGTGTAGATCACATTGCAGCATCTGTAATGGTTTGGCCGCCATGCCATCCCGGTCGAGAGAGTGGACAAATTATGCAAGTGTTGATTAAACACAATTTTGGTCATATTTTGCCGTATATAAACTAGCTTATAACCCACGCAATGTGTGGTTGTTTTTGCATTGTATTATTAATATGTTAGCATCTAACGTGCTATGATATATTCGATATACACACAAAAGCATGTATGTATACAAAATAATAGATAATTTATAAATTATATAAGAAAATGTTGAGTTATTCGATCAAAATACTAATATAATTTACCAAGTTTGTAAGCATGATGTTTTTGAACCTAAAAAGGAAAATTGATTGTAGTCTGATTTCGACATAAATAACACTTGACCAATTAATTTTAGGATACCAAAGAAATTTGATTAGATTTAGATTTTTAATATATTTTGATTTATGCTTATATATTATATAAGCACTCTAGGGATATATTAAAAGACACTTGTCAACATTTTAAACTGCCAATGGTAGTTACTTAATAGATATTTATGTAGGGTTATATCTTTTAGTCATCATTAAAGTTCGAATAAGATTTCCAATGAAAAGTTTCCTTCTAATTACATTCTAGATTTTTGTGGTTTGCCAACAAAATAAAAAATTGTGAAACGGTCTTTGTAATATAACAAAAATGAATGGAGTAGTGTCGTTCTTGTAATTTCTTCCTTTTAACTATATTGAGTAATGGTACATACCATCACTTTATCCTCCTTTTATCATTTAAAGTTGACGTGACTTTTAAGATCACTATTAGATTGATCCGTTGAGAATAATTCTCATTATGGGTCTCACTCAAGTAACCTTTTATCGTCTAAAGTTGACATGACTTTTAAGATCACTATTAGATTGATCCGTTGAGAATAATTCTCATCATGGGTCTCACTCAAGTAACCTAGATAGCAACTATATTTATCAGAATTCCCTTTAATGAGGAATACAAATCTCCGATTTGCTATTGATATTCTATATCTGTTGCTACGTAGAGTTCGACAAGAATTCAGCTACAGAAAACCCTATAAAAGGAACTTTAAGAAAGGACTAGGAAGAACCACGGTGACAGTTTCTCTATTTTTGTAGGTTGCTCATAGCTGATCAAGCCATACCAAAAATTGCTTCAACGCATTCTAAATCCAATACTAAAGGTAAGAAATCTGGATAGTAAATAGAATATTCACTCTCAATAATTCGAGGGGAGAGTGGTCCGAAACTCTTAGAGGGAGAAATTTAACTTCTGACACTGAAAAGGAACATTCTCACCTTATCTTGATTACAGCCTGCATGATCAAGCTTTCTAATGATTAGGTTTTCATCTCTTCCGTTTGACCACATCAAGTAATACCCACCATATCTTAAGTCTTCCAGCCCAAATCAAGTAATGCATTCATCTAACTGAAGTCATTCCAAATAGTTTCATTCTTGCTTCTAATTGCATTGGAATCACCCAATAACAACCACAGAGTACCCTCTAAACCTTCTAAGTGGGCAGTTATCCCCAAAACTCCATGTTTTGCAGTTAGAGCAAACTCCACAATGTATAACTCGGTCATAAAATGGCTGATAAAGTCCACAATTTAGAGGAGGAAAAGAGAATATTAGATATAGAGGAGCAAAAAGCTTGTGTACTAGAGGGACGAGTTGGGCGAGCAAGGTGAGAATTTGACCGATTGACATCTCTGCTTTTCGAAAACCCAAGAATCAGAAATGCGTATATAGCATTGCGAGCTATTATTCTCTCTTGTTTGAGATTGCGTTAGAAAATAGAATTTTTAAAGTCAAAAAGAGCTTTTTGACAAAAGCTTCATTTTTAAGCTTTTTTCAAAAATGCGTTTAGACAATTTTTAGAGTAAAAAGTCAAAGAAGTACTTTTGAAATTTTTTACCAAACAAGTCAGCTTTTTGTTTGGTACAACTTTATAGGTACTAAAAATACTTTTTAAGTTCTCTAATGCAATCCCAAACATGCCCTTAATCTCACCACCGATTGGGCTGGATCTAATGTCTCAGACTACTTTCTCACTTTGTGTTGGATCTGAGCTCCAGCTGGTAAACTCTTATAAATATATATGTATGATTGTTGGAAAGAATGAATAAAAAAGAATATTGAAACGGAGTAGTAAAACTAGATAAGTATAATAGAGAGTGACATGTAAGTGTTTTGAAAAAAAATGAGTAACTAAAATAGACAAAAAAAAAAAAAATTTCTTTTAACTAAAAATTGGATGTGAATGCTATAACTTTTATAATCCATACATACGTTGAATCAGTGATAGACTTTAAGATAGTTTGAAATCAAGGTTTTCCAAAGGATTAGATAATCTGGACCGGATCAAGATCTTCTACAATTTTAAAGAAAATGTATATTCTCAAATTACAAAATTTAGACAATTTCTTTACATCGAAATGCTTAAAAAATGCTACTTATTAAATATTTGACATATTTTAATTGAGAATTGAGTATATTTTTATTAGGTTCTTACTCTCTATATTGTAAAAAAGTTTTCAACAAAAATTGTCTTTTGATTTTCTCAAAAATACGCATTTATGCAAAAGTGAAGAATAAGCCTTTTGAAAAGAAAATTCTTTATAGTTGCCCCAATAACATGCCACAATTATAATAGGTGACATTTTTCAAGCATTTTAATATAAAGAAACGACCTAAATTCTGTAATTTGAAAATCTACATTTTCTTTAAAATTGTAGAAGATTAGGATCCGGACCTATATATGGGCACTAGGGTTTTATTTGAAACTTTTCTTTAAAAGATCATTTAACAGAACTAATTACAAAATTAGGACATTTTTAACCCGATGAGATTAAAACACATGCCGTAAGTATAACCTCATTTAATCCATTGAACCATACATCTCATTTGAAATAAAAATAAAAATAAAAATTTCTGTTAACACATTTATGCACCTTGACCTCCATAGCCATTTATGGAGGGACCATGTAGGTCAACCACCGTGCTTGTGGAAGGACTACCATGGCCCTCAACAACAATGGAGGTCATGGGCCACCTCCATGGCTAAGGAGGGACCGCCATGGCATGCAAGGTCCCCACGGCAAGAAGCTATAAAAGTTGCCCATTGCCACAATGAGGGGAATTATATGCCACGATCATAGAGGTTTTTTCTTTTGGTATTTGTTTTTTTTCTTTAATGATAAAATTGATATTTTCGTATGCATTCTTCTGGTAGGAAAATCAATGGAATAGGCACGACAGTTCATTGTGTTCAAAGTAGGGACAGGGGAGGGCATTTTTCTTTGGCTTGATCTTTGGCATCCGGATGGTGTTCTTTTCGTGAAAAATATCGTCATCGAGTTGTCTATGATGCAGGCAGTCATATAAATGCTAGACTTTCTAGTGTTATTCGAGAGAGGAATTGGTGGAAATTAATATGATTCCCTATGGCAATTCAAAGGTAGTCTTTTATTTTGTTGTTGGCTATTTGAAACATCCTTACCACAGGTGAGAGGCTAGGGGTTTGGAGGCAATGTGCATTGTGTATTTTATAGAAGCTGCATTGAAGGGAGAAACAATCTCATTTTGTAGAGAGAGGAGTTAAGGAATGGAAGGGGAAAGGTTTGAAAACTGATTTGATCAAATTAGTTTTGGGTACCTCGGTCTACAATCTTTGGAGGGAGAGAAATAATATAAGGGATGGAAATCACTTACAAACAGGGGATTTAGGCTTGTTTGTTTCCTGGAGTTTTCTGGCTAAAAATACTTAAACGTTGATGATGAAAGTTATACTCACTCATCCAAATAAAAAAAAAAATAAAAAATCATGGGAATATGGACAACTAATCGAATAAATTCTCCATACCCAGGAATCTCTTTAATACTGAACTTAGGGCTATTGATAATAAGTGAAAACATAGGGTGCGATTTTGAGCTCTTTCATTTTTTCCCTGCCCACAAAAAAAAAAAAAGACTGAAATTTAAAACCTAAATCATAAATTTTTCGTAACTAACTCTTCTTCCAAAACCACAGCTATGAATGATACAAGCATGGCGTGCCGACAAATACACACTTTTCTTTTCTTTTTCTAAATTGGTAAGAAGACCAAGAAATGCATTCTAACGCTAACCTAGTATTCTAAAGAGTTCATTGTGAGTGCTCTAAGGGGCATAGCTCACACACACACATACATATTTCTTTTGATAATTAGTTTTCTGGATAATATGAAAGGAGCATATCCGCAAAAAAAAAAAAAAAAAGAAATAGCATCCATCAAAGGAGCAAAAGGACTGTATCCCCTTTGATGTTACGCAAATGAATAAATAGGCTCAAGGGGATGCGTTAAGCACACCAGTCTTGTGAAGCCTCAACATGTCACACTCCAAGTAGCCAAGAAATAGAGAATACGCCTCTGCTCTGCCATCAATGAAGACTTCGCATTAACCAAAACAGCTGCCACTCTGATTTCGAAAATTCCACCGAAAGACCATTTTAATGAAAAATACACAACAAAAAAATGTTGGTGGGTACCTGAAATTGCAATTTGATTTCCATATGATAATCCAAGTAATATCTGGACTTAATCATCATCAAAGCCCCCATCGTCCATGTCCACATCCCCATCTCCATAGTCCTGCTCATCTGCTGGCCCGTGGTCAGCATCCACAGGATTATCATGAAGGGTTGCATTATTATCCACCTCATCATCATCATGCGAGGGTTCAACATTCTTCACTTTCATAGAATCCAGATTTTCATCAGTGAAAAATGAGGTATAGGGCTTGGAAACCTGCAGGAGGAAATTGTTAGTTTGGATGTTAGGTGGGAGTTATTTGCTCCCAGGAATGTTTCGAAATTCAGACAAAACAGGAATATGTTGTGAAAATGTTGAAAATAAGTATGTATAAATTATTGTGATGAATGTTGATGATGAGAAGAAAAGTAAAGGGATATGCTATTGTTTTGTTTTAGTTAATAATATTTTTCTTTTTGTTGGTAAATAACTCTTTGCTGTGACTTGAACCCATGAATTTAACCATCATCCCATTCTTAGTGGGAATCGAAGCGCCATTTAACCCAATTCCCAAAGGCAATTAGCTTTGTTTTAATGAATAATAATATAAACTACAATCCAAAATTTTGGGATGTTAATAAACAATTTGAATTTTTTCTTTTCCTTTCCAATATGCAATAGTTTGATTTATTATAATCAATGAAAAGGTTAGGTTGAATTAGTGTCTTCCAAGTATCAAAAAAAAAAAAAACAAAAAAACAAAATCAAATGCATTGCTGAAACGAAATCTTGAATAACTCAGTAAAGAAATATGCACCTTAATAAAACAATCTCTCTTCTCAGCACTTTCCACAAGGTTATTCCAGTGCTCATCCCTCCTCAATGTTGATGAAGACCCTACAACCTGAAGAACGGCTAAAGCTTAGCTTGCATGAGAGGAGGCAAAGTGCCTAAGTCAAAACTCCTGTTGACTACATAGAAAGCTAGAATAATCCCATACCAGCACAGAAGACTTTGCTCTGGTGATCCCGACATTCATTCGCCGAAAATCAGCCAGAAACCCAATGCTTTTATCTTTGCTTGCCCTAACACATGAAAATATTGCAACATCCTTCTCGCGTCCCTGAAAAGAAAAACAAACGTTATTCTTTTATCCTTCAACATTTTATTTGCCAGACCTAAAGCCAAACAGAAAAAGAAAAATTGAGCCCACAGAGAACTCAGTAATCATAGTTATTCAAAAAAAGTGGAACCGGTATGGGGATAATTGAACCTTAAACTCTTGGGAGTGAAGGGAACTTTCAAGTTATGCGTAAGCTTTTACTTCTTTTTGAAGAGACAAAACTTTCGTACTTTTCAACCTGGACCCCTGGTTGACTTGTGCCGAAGTCATCAAAATGGGTCAATGATGGGTTTGACTGAGATTTAAACCGACTAACTCTCTTCCACTCAGTCAAACCAACTAACTCTCTTCCACATAAAGAATTGCAACAGAAAATTCAGCTTGCACACTTTTGTGCATTTTGCATCACAGCCGGCAATTCAACCTTTGTGATTAGCCAACTTTTCATACATCCTTAAAAAATAAAGTTCAACATACTCCCAGGAAGATTTTTATTTATTTTTTATTTTTTTGATGAATCTCACAGGAAGAAATTTTAAATGCAAGTAATCTTATAAGCGGGAAGCTACTGCCATTTACCTGGCAACCATCCACAGTAGTAATGTCAACCACTTTATTTGAATCCACTCCAAAGGTGTCCTTAAAACGGTCTCTGAGGAGCTTTACTTGTTGGCTATAGGGCGAAATAATTGCGAGCTGAGAACTTGACTTGAGCTCTGGATACATGCTCACCAACTTATGATACATGAGGAGAACAAACTCCACCTCGTCAACATTTACCCAAGACTCACTTCCTGAGAGCTTGGATTCTTTCCCTTCATGCAAATCAAAAAAGCAAAATGGTCCAAAGCAGCGGTATGCATGCCAAGAACGGCTTGTATGCACTTCAATATCAGGCCCATCCTCCAATGACTCTGCATAAAACTCCCTTGAAGGAAAGCTTCTTATCTGCTTGAAAAGAATGGTTTGAAAAACTTACGAGAAAGTATACTCACTAATACAATATTTCGCTATGAAGAGAAAAAGAGAAAAGTAAATGACCCACTTCAAAAAAACTAAAAAAAATATATTGGAGAGAATGCTTATAAGAACCTTGTAGCAGGCAACATTTTTAAAAATTTACTTAAAGAATCTTAAATACCAGGTAGTAATTAGGTCAAAATTGATCACAAGATTTCTATTTTCTGCCACTGTATTGCACTGTTCCATTACTACCATGATCAACACTTCAGACCTAGACCCTACTGAACAAGGTAAGGTTTGTCCAGTGGGATTGTGGAAGTACTAATTGACATCCGTAGCAATCACTTGTCTTTATATAAGCAGTATCAATTATCACAACTTACATGATAATCAGAACTGTTATCAATGGAGAATGGATACTCCACTATTGATTCCAGGTTGAATCAGATGCATTTAGGATATGAATACGACTTGCATAGGTCAGACAGACATCAGAAACTTGCAAAGCATCGGGAAAAGGGTAAAGCTGGGCTATCAGGGATAAGGTGGAACATCTGCAGTACTCTTACTTGTTAAGCACCTTATTGCAACTCTTCAAAGTTTTGAAAGAACAATAATATCCTATAGTGAGAGGTTTCTAACTACATAAAATGTTCAAAAGTTTTTATTTATTTATTTTTTAATTAAAAAAAAAAAAAAGACTGAAAGAAACAAAAGTCCTCCCTTGAATGCATGAGGCTCTCCTCAGTGGACAATGATGGAGAAGATTTAGCAGGAGAGGCAGATTAGGGAGGCTTACATAAGTAGAAATGAAACCCATTATAGCATCTTTGTCTTCTACTTCATTCTTTTATTATTCTCCAGTTTGCCTGCTGTCCTATCAGCCTCAAAATCTTTGTGTAGGGCTCAAGCAATAATTTGTTATTGTCAGTGTTCTCACAGAAACCTTTCCCCTCTTTTTATTTTTACTTTTTTATTACAAAATGACTTCTCAAACTTACTTTATGACTTATAGTTACATTATAAATTTATGCATGCCCTACCCAAATCCTACTTTATTACAATTCACCATGTTGGATTTTTTGTACCGTGGTGTGGCTCCCAAGTACATTAACTTAACAATCTATCTTTTAAAAATTTCATTTAGATAAATCTGATCTAACCTCTGGATGCATTCGGTACTGTGTCTTCAGCATCGTCACCGGATAACCAGCCCGCTGAAATCTCTTAAACAAACTTGTCCCATATCTTTAATTTTGAAAATATATGAGAGAGAGCAAAATTATATGCATCAGAAGCTTTAAGAAGAAAAGACATAATGTTCGTAAACGAAAAGGGTTATACCCAAATTTCTCGGCAGCAGGAGAAATTACAGTTGCTGGCAGTTGAACTGGATCACCAACCTAAAAACAAACAGAACTAATCATGAGCTCAAGCTTTCATTTCAAGTGCCCGGCCCATATGTGAGCAGGTTCACACACAGGCCATTACATCTTATGAATTTTGACCAGGATTCTGAGAAAATGTCAGAAATAAAAGGAAATATGATAATTAGCATATGACCTGGAACTCCTAATAATAAAAAATTCACCAGAGATATACCAGAAATACTTGTTTGCATCCATTGGCCAAAGGAATAAGAGTGGCTGGTTCCACCTGTATAGAACAAAGACCACATCAAACAGAAAGAGATAACATTGCCATAAATTTACTAGTATTTTTTTTGATAAGTAAGTAAATTTATTAAAAGCGTAAGGCGCCCCAAAGTACACAGACAGTATAATTCCACAAACTTTTATCAATTCCACAATACTCCAAGGGCGGGTAATTTCATAGAGAACATTCCAAGAAGATGCCAAGTATAATTCATTGAAAACACCCTAAGAAGATGTCTAGTATATGTGAGGTGCTACTTTATTTCCAAATAGGGATAGCCAAACTGTATCTAACAAAACCAACATGGCTCTGCATCATCTGCTTGGCCATTTCCATAATTCACCATGGTAATTTTCTCTTTTACAAAGTGATAGTTATAAACAGCTAATGTGTATAGACAAAGGGGCGCTTTAAGCCGCAGTTTAACAATTCCATCCTCAGGACTTGCCCTGGAGACTGTAGATCTAGCAAGCTCAGGGAATTATATTTCTAATACTACTGACCTCTTTCCTTGAAGCTCTCTATACTAACCACCTAAATTTCATTTTCCTCATCTGAGACAAAATCCATGCTGAACCAATCCTAGGGAGAGGACAAATCAAACTGGCCTAGTGAACAAATAAAACTATAGCATTTTAAAGAGGATTGACAAGATGAAATTGTTGATTTCTTGACTACTGATAGAGTGACTATTACAATCTTTTCCAAGCCAGTCCTACAGAAAGCAAACTAAAAAATTCTATAGTCAAAATTAATCTTGTTTTGGTCCTTTTATTTATATATTCTAAAAAACCCCTAATAGGCAAGGAAAGATATTCTTCTAACAAGGTCTGTAAATTAAACCAAAATAGAAAGCTGCTGACAACCCATAGTTCAAGAGAAGAGAAAGCCATGGAGGTAAGGAATTTGTAGAACAGAGACTTACTACATCCAGAAATACGATTCAACTAGTCCCCAAGGACAGGAATTAAAGAAATCCTATAAGCCACGAACTTATAATGTAGACTGCAAACTAATTTAGTCTTTAAATTACTGAAATACCACATAGATGATAACAATTCTATCATTAAAAACGCAAATAAACACAATAAACCTGACTCTCTTTTATTGTTAACATGCTCCAATATGGTCATTATAGCTGGCTGGCTAAATATAATAATGAAATGTAGTTCTTTTATGAATTACATAGGGTTTTAATTAAAGACACTTGTTTTGGGGGGAAGAGAGAGAGAGACGAAAAAGAAAAGGACAAGGAAAACGAGGTGGTTCCATGGTGGCTGCTGACAAGCAGTGTCCTCCACCCTCTCTCCCTACGCCAACTTTATACTATTAGTTCTTATGTTCCTCAAATCCCAGTGGCCTGTGGTATGAGAGTCAAGTTAGTAACACCATGTGGTAGTGCGCTCCATGACGTGATCCTAATAAGGACATTAAGGATTTAAAGGGGGAGAGATTGTAACACCTTAGCTCCACATTGGGAAGATGAATAACTCACATAGAGTGTTATAAAGACACTTATGGGTGCTAAGTCCTACATTGATTTCTTACTAGGTAAATTAGGCTTTATAAGAGATTCTAAGGAGCTCCAAATTAACTAGTTATTTTGGAGTGATTGCACAAATGTGACTAACGCTTTCCCTGGGTCGTTACATAAAGAGTATTTCTATCAAATAGCATGTCCAACATGTATCTAGCTCTAATGAAGACTCATATTGAGCTGTGCCAAAGTTCAACACCATGACTACTCTAAACATTTCCCTAGAACAATGATATGAGGAGCATGCTGTCATTTATTGTTTGTTGGAAATTCTATGCTGGAGTTGTTATCTCTATGTTCTAGTGTGTCCTTCGGTGATGTTGTCAAGGCTTTGGACTCTCATTGAAAATCTAGAAAGAAACTTGTTTTGTGTGAGAAAATACTTTTATGTTCTAATATATTCCATCAAGAGCCTGTTTGAACCTTTTGTGTTTATTTATTTTTATTGAATGGTGATCAGACAATACGCATGGTGTGAGAGCCAGCCCTCCCCCTCCACAAAACCTTTCCCTCCTGTTGGTTGACCTCACCCTTATTAGCTTGCTTAGGATTTTCCTAGATGTATCATCACAATTCCATTCTTGCAATAGAAACTACCCTTTTAGCTGCATCCATTTACCGCCTAGTTTATCTTATTGTTTAAAACCCACATAAAAAAAATCCACTTCAAATATTGGTGAAATGTAGGGCATAATCTTGATTTCATCAGGATAAAGAGAATTTATGGGTTTGGTGGAGAGGGATACACAGCTCTTGTTTAGCATATTTCTGATTTCTGACCACAAAAGGGAAAAAAAAAGGAATATATGGATCACCTGTTTATCCATATCAGCCCAACCTTATAGCTGAAAGCAAAAGGAAATAGAACAGTTCACAGAGAAATAAGAAACACAAAATTATGGCAACTTACAGCTTGTGCTGCTTCATCTATTATAACAACATCAAACCCACGATTCCATTTACTGAAAAGAGTTGAACCACTGAAGCTAAGGGTGGAAAAGACCTGCCAGTCATACATAAATCAGAAAGGAAACTACTTATGCTTTCACTTTTACCACGAGGAAAAAGTTACATACAATCACAGCCTCGTCCAAAATTGCCGCACGGATACTGTCCTTATCTCTTCCTGGAGCTCCATGTTTCTCTTTATCAGCATTCATGCTCTCCTGCTTTTGTTTCACCTGCAAAGGGCATTGTTCATGTCACCACTATATGTATCATAAGATATAATTTCTAACCAGAGCAGCAGCAACATCCCATCAAGTCCAAAACTACCAACTATCATGTTTGTTTTTATTTTTCTTTTATAATGTAAATCAGTCACCATCGCTGAACCTAATAGCTTTCTGTCTGGGCTGTTGATTTATTGGTTTACATCTTTAGCTCTTATTGACTTCAAAGCTTCACTTTGGTGTTTTAATAGATGTTAAAGCCATTGTTTTACACCTTCCAGTTCATAAAATTTCCACAATTTTTAAATCCTGCGCTTGGCAACTCATCATCTTCAGTGAAATCAGCCATTCTCTTCTCACTATTCCTTCTTTCGTTTTCCCTGGTAAGATAAACATGCACTCAGTGAGTCATGCGACAATGACTTGCCTGACCTGCTATCCTATTCTTATGAAAGGCTGAACCCCTTCTCTTCTAGATATATAGACAGTCCTTTTTGGCACCTCAGGTTCTCAAGGAAAAGGGTTTATGTAAAGGTATAATGGAACCTTTGAAATTGCCAAATATACCTGGTTCGGTTAAAAACCATTTGCACCTCATGGAGATGTTAAACTTTCAAATGAGATTTGAAGAAAGCTACACTGAGGGACTTGGACTTGAATTTAATTCTTATGGAGAGTGATCTTTCAAGGTCATGCACAGAATTAAAAGAGAAAAAAAAAAAAAAAAAATTGGCCTATCCCTAAGAATCAAAAGTACACAATGTGGTTAAAATATCAATGGCTTGCTTTCAGATCTGAACTTAAGTCCTCAAATTGACAAACTTAAAGGCAAATTCTGGGGAGTGACAGTAACGGAGCAATTTATTCACAGGGTCCTGCTTGCCAAATCGTAGCTACTGATTTAATTACTCATCCAGATTGCTTCATCTATGCCTCCTATTTTTTTCATAAGTAAGAAAAAATATCAATAAAAGCATAAGGCGCATCTAAGTATACCTAGAGTATATAAAAAGAACACCAAAAAAGAAAAAACAAAGAGAACCCAACCAAACCAGTTGCAAACCCCCAAAAGAACTAAATTACGACATGGCAAGGCAACCCAAACATACACCCACAAAAGACCCAACGCTACATCACCCAGCCAAAACCACCCTCTTGCCTTTACCTTGGCTCGAGCATACGCCTATACCATCAAAATTAATAGAGCACTCCAAATTTTTAAGCTTCCTCCTATCTTTCGGTTTAGAGGGAGAAGCTAGGACCTCATGCAGCTGTTTCTTATCAAGAATAGTCAAGAAGTCCAAGATCTTGCTCTCATTACCCCCACAAGAGATCCCCATAAGGGGAAAAATCTCCTTCGCACATAGCATTGTTTCAGAATAACCTCCATTACCAGCATGTTTATCCATACCAGCCCCATCCGCTCCATCCAAGAAACCCAAAGCCCTATCCAACCCATCCCCCCTACCAGACTCACTCTCTTGCTATTCAACCAGTATTGGAAGCAGAGGGGTAGCCACCGACCACGACAAAAGCTGAGAATGGGGAGGCCTTGGGTTCTCCGAAACCTGACCAATGGACCAACCAACATTTCTCGAGGAAAAAAGAAACGGAGAGAAATCAGATCTCATACCCGGCAAAGTCTGGGGAAAACACCGCACTGGCCTTGGCGGGAGCACACGAAAACCATTGGCAATATCAGCCTATGGAGAGACCTCCAGCAGACCATTAGGCTCCACCATGGTTCTTAGGCCTAAAGCCTAAGGCAGGACAAGCGGAGCACTGATCACCGACAAGGTCTCCGCAAGAAGACCAACATCCAACTTTGAATCCCTCTTCCCCTTGGATTTGCGGTTATAGAACTTCAGGGGCTTCTGAGAAAGACCCTTATCTGCCAACAATATAAGAGAATACTCACCAACCAACGACCAAGGCCTCAAAGAAGTCTGGCAGTGAACTGACAGATGCGACCAAGGTGGGGCAGACCCATCATATCGAAAACCACCAATCTCAGACGCCGTGTCCAAAGCAAGACACCCGTCTGCCATAACCACCGGCGACACCTTCGAACCCACATCAAGACTGGTAAAAGACCTAGGATCCTTATTAGAAACCGAAGCACTGAAATTCTAAAGGTCGTAGCAGCAGTCTAGTGTGACGCGCCTCAACGCGCCACCGCTAGCAAGGAAAACCAGAAAAAACAATAAAGGCAGGAGAAGGAACACAAAGGAAGAAGGGAAGGAGAAAGATTAAAAACGGTCTGAACCTAAAAGCTACAGAATTTGCCTACACGCGCCATCACTATGCCTCATGTTGTCTATATTACATAATTTAGACCTCCTTCACTACAGCAGTTAGTGGATTCTAAAAAATCAAACAGATGGATGTGGGATGGGGGTGATTTGGAGAAAATCATAAGTCTGGTGGCCTTTTGCTGTTCTTGCATCCAAAATTTTAGCGGATACACCTTTATAGGTTCTAAAAGCTTGGTGTTCTTTCGATCAGTGATCTATATAAAACTTTATCATTATTCCTTTTCTGATTAACATTGTACAGGGGGAGTTTTTAAAATTAGTATAATTTACAGTTTGGAAAAAGAAAAGAAAAGATGAAATGTATAAAGTTGAAGTTCAATCTTGTTCACTGTTGCTGAATACATACAAGGTAGTCCATGGAGACTGCCCGAACAGAATGATGCTCCTTAAGACCAATCCGCACAATTTTAGGATTATATGCGCGGTCATTTTCATCACGAACACCTGAGAATAACCAGAATACATGTTAGGAAATTATGGTTTAAGGAAAGGTGGTCATGCGACACAAAATGTTCAGCAGGAAAAAAGAAAAGAAAATGAGAAGAACATCCTACACAAAATAACATCATTAACCAAAATTATTATTTTAGGGAATGGCAGTAAAGTGACAAAATGTTCACCAGAAAGAAAAAAAAAAAGTGAGAGAGAAGAACATCCTACAGAAAATAACATCAATAACTACCTCAAAGCATTTATTCAAGTTCTTTAAAGATTAGAACATAATAAAAGAAATGTGATCAGTCATAGATTATGCTCTATGCCCACCATTTGATAGATTAGTTAGTGAATAAACATAAAGAATGAAGCTCAGAAAGCCTTTTCTTCTACAAGAATGGACAATGCAATTCACAGCACATATTCTGCTTCCTAATTCTAATACTCAAGCCTCATCTCACATAAACACTAGTATGTGTACCAAACACATCATGGGTTAAAGCTTTCATGAAACAGGTGTGTCAATACAGAACAATAATCTGACTTTGTTAATTTGATATTCTACAAGAAAGAAATTAAACAAAACAATTTCCTTCCAAAACAAGAACTCGAGGAATCAGCCACTTATTTGATTGGCTTTTTAACTGTCAAATCATATATAGCTCAGACATGTTTTAGATTTGACGTATATGATAATCACTCAGAATTTCTTAGTTTCCTCTCATTTTTCAATTGTCTATCAAGGAAAATTACATGAATTCAATACTGCTTTTGAATAAATAATTTTGCTTGCATCTTACTCCCACAAGGATCTCTTCCCGAAACTTTCAAAATAGTTCTTGCAAATTTTTCAAAATGTCTTGTTAGAACTCAAAAAGGCGAATGGCCCACAGATAGGGATATAAAGCATGAAGTGAAGTTGAAATACACAATTTACATTCCATATTGATATTAAATAGTGGAAATTAAAACTGAAACTGAACTTTGAAATGTATTGTGAACTCTGATTTTGCAACTTCCATTAAATTACTTATGTACAGTGGAAATGTGGACTAAGGACATGTTAAGTACACGGAATGACTATTTGATTGAAAAAATAAATAGTTATTACTGGAAATACAAGAAGCTGGAATGTAATAGCTATTCTTATTCATTAGTTTGGTTGTAACACTTGAATAGAACCTTTGAATATGTATTCCACTATTTAATATAGTGCAATACGCTGGAGAATAGAATCATATTGTAATTAAATTTCCTAAAATACCCATATATTACAATTCTGATTTACATTTTTATGGATTTTTTTCTTTATTTTTTAAACATAAACATTTATGTATAAGAATGAAGGGAACAAGAAAAGAGTCATTCCTTAAAGGATATTAGTTCCTCATTAATTTGACAAGGTTCCCAATTTCTAACAAAGCTTGGTTCATTTGGATTGGAGAGCCATTGCACATTCGTGTTTGCTGTTAAAACCCACAGATGCTATAGAGCCCCTTTCTATATAGGAAGAGTTCTGCTATGAAGCTGATTGATGTGCAGTCCAAGATCTCAAACAACCTGGTTTGTATAGAAGTGGGAATAACCCTCTTCCCATAATCTATTTTTCTTGGCCTGATATATGCAAGCAGTTTAAGATTATTGTTTTTGGATCTTATATCTGAATGCAATGTTTTTGAGTCTTTACACACAACGTACACAGACCCAATAGAGAGAGAGAGAGAGAGAGAGGCTTGGAGGACTTTAGTGTGAATGTTAATTTGTCTTATTCCAACAGGAAAGGAATAGCTATACCTCAATAAGGAATAGTTATTCCCAAGAGGAAAGGAATGATAGAAGTTATGAGGATCGTGAGAGAACTTTGAAAGAAATAAAGTCTTTATTTTTCAATATATTGTATATATTGGGTCTAGCCGGGGAAAATATAAGATGTGTATGCGGGTTTAGGGTTGCTTTGTAGTGGGTGGGGTTCTTTTGCGGGTGTTTTGGGTTCTTCTTGTTTGGGATTTTTTCTTTTTCTTTTTGGTGGTTCTTGTGTATACTCCCTGTGTACGTAGGGGCGCCTTACGCTTTTTATAATATATTTGATCTTACTTATCAAAAAAAAAATATATTGTATATTTGGACAGCTGCTTTTGTTTCTCCTTTGGTGATTAGATATCATGATTTTTTTGTTATTTTTTCTCTTACTAGCTATGTGTTACTCTTGTATACTTTCTATGTACCTGAGAACGATTTATGCTTTTAATGATATCTAGATTACTTATAAAAAAAAAAGAGAAAAATGTAAAATTGGTCCCTGTGGTTGACCTAAATTACAGATTACTCCCTATGGTATAAGAAAAAACTCGAAGGTCCCTGTGGTTGGTCAAAATAACAAATCACTCCCTGAAACAAATTTTCGTCAATCATTTTAATAGAAACCGTTAGTTTACCACGTCAGAAATTTGCGTATACAATCAAATAATTGTTGGTTGGCCAAAATAACTAATGGTTTCTGTTAAAATGATTGACGAAAATTGGCTTCAGGGAGTGATTTGTTATTTTAGCCAACCACATGGACTTTTGAGTTTTTTCTTATACCACAGGAAGTGATTTGTAATTTAAGCCAACCACAAGGACCAATTTTTAAATTTTTCCAAAAAAAAAAAAAACAAAAAAGTTATTCCCAAGAATAATAAAAGTAAACAAACGAACGGCGAATAGCTATTCAATTTCAGGCTCTAATCAGCATATCAAACGTGCCCTAAGCGATAATGGAAGTTTAGAACCCTGAACATAAAGAGGAAGAAACAAAATGGAAAATGTATACTGGTTATCAACATTAGTTTTTCTTCATAGGCATGAGAGTTGATCTCTATAACAGGAGAATTAAAAGTGAAAACAAGTTCACAGTTTAATTTGCATTCAAATTAGCAAAATCTTTTGCTTTCATCAACCCAGAAGACTAATTGACATAATGACTCAAATCATCATAGAAAATGTCAATAACCACTCATTTCAGTATAAAACTCATCAAAACAGAATACCAGCTTTTTGGCTCCAAGGACGCCATGTCCAGGCAAGTGAGATACCCATCCACGGGCACATGGGCTGTTATTACCACCATGCCCATGGTTACTGCCCGAAGTCCTGGACTCCTCATCTATGAGCAACCTCAATCCTGAGCCGAAGGGGCTCAAAAGCTGCGAAGAAAGTTGAGTTGCTCTAATTGAGCTGTGAAATCAGCATGGTGAGGTATTGGAAGTGTTCAGCGAATATAGAGACAGACATTAAAAAGGAGCACCATGCTATACTTGCAAAGCTTCGGCAAAATGAGGTAGGTAGCTTTCAGTAATGAGAGATCGGTTTGGGTATGAGGTCTCCTAATTCATGGAATTATTTTTCTCTTTATTAGTTTGTTTTTAAAGCTGCATTCTCCATCAACTCTACCCATTTTTGAATCATGGAATTCTCCCCAGAGCTGCAGAACTAATGACTCTATTAGAAAGTAGAATTACCAACTTCTACACTAGTTTAAAACTGAATGACCATGACTATTAATAAAGCACTACTCTTTCCCCACATCTACCTAACGAACAACGACTACCATTAGCTAAGTCAAGAAAAGGATGCATTTCCCCTGTCGGGCCCACTGAAATGAACCTACGTACTTTGGCATAAGGGAGTGAGGCCCCTCAATAGTAAGTTGTTGCTACGTTTGCTGCCATATGAGGACTAAGGGCAATCTTTACTCACACAGCCGAAAGATAAGATGTACTACTAATGTGTCTAAACCCCCAATACGCCAATACTCGCAACTGATCGCACTAAGGAACAATGACTGCAGACTACTTTGGCTTAAGACTAGATAAAGACATTGAGTCTAATCACTCTAGTTCACTCAGATCCTGAGCTGCTTTTCCAGAGGGCCCTTGCTTTGTCTAGGCAGCGGTACAAGCAGTCCCCCCCTGTTGGAAGACCTATTTTAAATTTCATAACCTTTCTGTGGTATATGGCATGGAAGTTGTGGGGGGAAAGGAAATGGAGGAAGATTGTCTTTCAAGTTCTTTGGTCAAGTAGAAAGTAAGGAAAGGATATCATACTAGCTAATGGTTTATTTACCATTACCCATCTACTGAAATCGCTTATGAAAGACGTAAAAGGGAAACAAGGAAAACAATAAACACTCTCTCTTTATCTCTTCTTTTTCATCCTTTAAATTACAAAACAAAGGAAATGATTTTCTATCCTATCCTCTCTCCACTTTCCTTCCACCAGTCTCATCCTCCCATTAATTCAATCTTCAAACAAAGTGTAAATGACTCTAATATCTGGGTATGCTTTGTTTAATTTTGGGAAAAATACACTTCCTTCAAACTGACACCAATTTCGGAAAGACACCATTGGTGACACTTAACCCTCAAATTAGCATTTTGTTGGAAAAAGGGCCCCTCCATTAGTTGTTGGCGTTAAAATTGATGGAAAATGGCACACATCACCTACACAGGCTTTTGGGGTTAGCCAAACACCCATTCAAGGCAAAAGGGTGGTTCACACCCTTAAAAGCATGTGGAGCGGACACCTTCTGTGCTAAATACCCCGTGGTCGACCACCCCTAGAGTCTTTTGGTGATGACCTAATTGATGGGGGTATTTAGCCACCCACAAAACAAGAGATCGCCACTCCACAAGCCTTTTGGGGTGGTTAATCATCTACCAACTTCAATTCGGCCATCCTCAAAAGCCTTCAAAGGGTAATCACCCACTCCCTCAATCTTCAAGGGGTTGTCGTCCACCCCCAAAAACCTTCAAATGGTGTTTGGCCACCCCCAAAAGGTAGTTGACCTCTCTCTCTCTCTCTCTCATTACATTTTTTTTTTAATAAGTAATTGCATATTATTAATAAAGCACAGAGGGGCGCAACCATAGTACATAAAAAGTATACAAGAGAATCCCTAATTTGAAGAAAATGAACGACAAAAAGTCTCTCTTGTTACATTTTTCCTCCAAAACCAGGATAATTTGGATTTATTTTAAGTCTAATATATGCACGTGTAAGTCACATACGGCATTTTCTATCCATTTTAATGCCAACATCTAATGGGGGAGCCAAATCCCAACGAAACGGTAATTTAAAGGGTTCAAGTGTCATAAATTAGTAGTTTAGTGGCGTATTTGCAAATGGTAGTTTAGGGCAACTTGGGCCTTTCAAGTCCAAAATATGCACGTGCAGGTCATGTGCGTTAGTTTCCATCAATTTGAACGCAAACAGCTAACGAACAGGCACTTTTGCAATAAAATGGTAGTTTGAGAGGTCAAGTATCACAAACCGTAGTTTGGTGGTGTCTTTGCAAAAGCGGTGTCAGTTTGAGAGAGTAAGTATATTTTCCTCGTTATTTTTTCTAAGTGTTTCAACTTAACTTGCTACTTTTCCATTATAGCTAGTCAGAATCAAATCAGCACCAGACAACTTGATGTTTGTACTCAAACTTTCAGGATTTGACACTTGTCCACATCCAGGACACCTGCTCCTGATATTCTTTCACATTATACTTTGTTCCGCAGAGGATGATCAAGCCAACGAGAGAGTTGTACAACTAAAATAAGATAAGTACAGGAATATAATAAAACTGCATCCAGCATATATCACAACAAAGATGGCTTAATTAGTATGGAAAGCAGATATATGAAAATGTGAAGGAAAAAAAAAATGTGTACCTGCGTTTAGAACACGCAGGACAATCTCATCAAGAGCAGAGTTTGATGGAGCGCATACAAGCACACGTACACGATATTTACGACTGGAATTGACTACTTCTGGTTTCTGCATAATACATTAAAGTTAAAAGATACAATTCTTCAAGATCACAATGGTACAAGCGACAGACTAAAACTTACCAACTCATTTCCTGTAGTAGGAAAAAAACCATTGTCACCATCAATGGGCATTATGTTATCTCTAGGATTACTACCAGTTAGCCATGGAGATGCTCGCGCCCAGTGATTGTATCTGCAAAATATACCAACACTACAATTTAGTGAGCTATATATATATATATCGACACTAGAGGATGCATCCTTGCTGTGATGTTCAAAGTTTAAGCTCCAAGCTCCACAATTGTTTCCCTAAAATGGTTTTATCTCATCTGATTGGCAGGGTTCCATGTGGAAAGAGGAAAGCATTCCAGAAATTCCATTCCAGAAAAATATGTGTTTACATAAGATAGCTATGAGTGTATTTGTAAACTTTTTAAAAAGTGTTTCTTGTACTGTGTATTAAAGAGTTTTTTAAGAGGTGAAAATTGATCAGTGTTTTTGGTGGGGGCTACATTTGAAAACTATTGTCTGTGAGGTCTACAAAAGAAAAATGTTTGGTAAATTATTAGTGTTTCTGAAAAGCAAAAATTTAAATGAGTTTTCAAAAAAAAGAAACAAAAAAAAAAAAATAAATAAAACAAAACAAACAAACAAACAAAACAAAACAAAATAAAAAATAAAGGATGGCCGCCGTATGGCCATCCGCTGGGGGTGGCAACGTGGTTGCCACCTCTGTCGTGTTGAGGGCCAACTTTTTTTTTTTTTTTATATATATATAATGTTTTTATAAATAACAAGTTTGCCCCTAGTGGGTGATGGGGAGAATAAGCTGGATTCCCGTAAGGCTGAGGAGAAGGAAATAGCTGAAACCTAAACACATGACGGGTCTGACCCGATATGTGGGGTTGTATATTATCGATGGTCTCAACCGGTAATTTTTTTTTTTTTAAGGACGAGGAACACTTCTAAGGTAAGGTCACTTCGTGTACCAACACCTGTCTAATAAACCCCGAACCTGTGTAAAACACCCCCTCTAGATAGATTGGATAATACTCTAGCTTCGTTGGTAGATTGGCCTCAAAGAATTGTCTATATCCAAGGGGATTCAAACTTTAACCTGATGAGAATGTCACCCAGACTAAAGCCCTTAACACTTGAGCCAACTCCTTGGGATTATGTTTCAACCAATAGTTAAGGCGAAACGGAAGATGAAGGAAGGAGAAATTGATTGTGTGGCGGGATCGAGCAACGCTAGTAAGATAGACGTTTCTCCAACAGCATCTCAACAAGAAGCTGTGTAAGGTAGTCAAAGAGGGAGTTGATGTTGGGGTACCAGCAATTGTTCAGATGTCAACGGAAGAAGCTGCCAAAGTATTTGGGTTTGACACAGACAAGACTGCAGGAATTATTGATGCTAATGGGGAGAGAGTCAATACTGGAGTTCTAGCAAGCTTGGCGGTTGTTCAGATGATAACAGAAGCAGCTGGAATATATGGGTCTTCCAGAGACAAGATCGATGGAAGATTTGGTGCCGGTGGGGAAGGAGTTCTACGGCAAGAGAGTGGGTTGTTGTTACAGGGGAGTTCATTAGGTATTGCTTCTGACGTGGGGTTCAAGAGGTATAAATGAAGGGAGAGGTTTTGGGGTGAATGGGTCCTCGAAAGTGGTTATGCATTTCGAGAGCTCTTCAGTTCAAAGAGTAGAGTATCACTTGGGTGATCAGTATATTTGCATCAGGTAGTAGATTGGCAACAAAGATTAAAGGGCCCATGTTGAACTTATGTTTTGGGACACCTATGGCGCTTTTGGAAAATGGGTGGTGGAAGGAGATTTCAAGGGTCGGAATTTAAAAGGGGTGAGGGTAAATTGTTTGAATAGAGAAAAGTTTGAGATCGAAAAGGGTTTGTTATCTTGTGGGGATGAAACTCATCCATCTATGATTGTGGAAACTTTTCCAAAGGAGGAGTTTAAGGGTAGTGAGCCGCTCAATGTTCATCCACTTACTGTAGTTGAGGAACAAGGAGTGCCTTATTTGATGTCTTCTGACTGGGTGGTTGAGAGGGTAAAAACTTTATTTCATGTAATGGGGCTGTCATGTGAGGGTTTCCAAGATCAATTGTTGGCTTTGTTCACTACAATTGAAGCTCGTTGACATCAAAATGGTGAGGGTAGTGTTCCAAATTGAAGTGTGAAGTTAGCTAATAGAGGAAATCGTGAGTTAAAGAGATTGGTGTGCTCAATAAATTGTGATATAAAAGGAGGTCACTCTAATAGAGTGAAAGGGAATGGGAGGCGTGCTAATTGTTCCTTATGAAACCCACGATTGTATCATGGAATGTGAGAGACCTGAATGAGAAGGAGAAAAGGTTGAGGATTAGAGATCTTCTCAGAGATTGGATGGAAGATATTGTTTGTTTACAAGAGACAAAAATGGAGTATATTTCTTTTTTGATAAGTAAGGTAAAATTTTATTAATAGCGAAAGGCGCCCTTAAGTACACAAGAAGTGTACACAAAGAACACCAAGAAAGAGAAAACAAAGACCCAAAAACAGCACCCACAAAGAAACCCCTCCCCTCACCCAAGGAACCCACCAAAAACACAACCCAAAAATGGAGAATATTTCTAGGGAGATAGTTTGTAGTTTATGGGTTTTCAACATGTGGACAGCTCATATTTGGGACCGAGAGGGGTGTCAAGAAGAATTTTGTTAATGGGGGGAATTTTATGGTAGCATGTTCTTTTAAAAGTGTAATTGAGAATTTTGAATGGACGTTTGCAAGTATGTATGGTCCTAATGATGATGTGGAAAGAAAATGTCTTTGGGATGAGTTGTTTGGCCTCATGAGTTGGTGGGAGGTGTCGTGGTTGGGAGTGATTTTAATGTTGTTCGGTATCCATGTGAAAGATCAGGCAATCCTAGAAAGTCACAAGCGATGTTGGATTTTTTGGAATTCATTTTTGTTCAGGGCCTCATGGACATCCTGCTTGTAGGGGGAATTTTACTTGGTCTAACAATCATGATTCTCAAGCATGGTCTAGAATTGATCCGTTCCTTCTATCTCCAAATTGGGAAGAACAATTTCCGGATGTCTACCAGAGACAGATTCCTAGAATCTTGTCAGAATCACTTTTCTTTGATGTTGGATTGTGGTGTGGCGGGTAGGGGTAGTAGCTATTTTACGTTTGCGAATGTGGTTGAAGTCGGACAGTTTTGTGGAGTAGGTGAAAAGATGGTGGTTGTCCTATAATTATTAGGGTTCTCCCTAGATATGTGTTGGCAAAAAAATTGAAAGCATTGAAATCAGATTTGATGAAATGGAATGACAAAGATTTTGGTAATATAGGGAAGCGAAAGAGCGATCCTTTTAATGGTATCTATGAGATGGATATGATTGCAAAGAGAAGACCTTTAACTAAGGATGAAAGGTTAAGGAAGGAAGATATTTATAGAGAGTTGGAGAGGATTATCCTTATTGAAGAAATGAGTTGGAGGCATAAGTCTAGGGCCCTTTAGTTGAGAGAGGGAGGTAAAAATACTAAATTCTTTCATCGAGTGGCAAACTCACATAGAAGAAATAACTCCGTGGAGTCTTTAGTTGTTAATGGGACTATGTCTTCTGACTCTACAGAAATAAAGGCGCATAGACTTTGAAGTATTGGAGGTGGTGAGAGACTTGAATGGTGATAAGGCCCTAGGACTTGACGGATTCTCTATGGCTTTGTTCTAGAAGTATTGAGGTATTGAAAGGAGGACATTGTGAAAGTTTTCAAGGAGTTTCATAGCCAAGGGAAGTTTGAGAAGAGCATGAATGCTACTTTTGCGCCCCTTATCCCTAAGAAAGCAGGGGAGTGGATACTAAGGATTTCCACCCTATTAATTTAGTGGGTGATGTGTATAAAATTATTTCTAAGGTCCTTGCGAATAGGCTGAAATTGGTATTGGGAAAAATTGTTTCAAGTTCAAAAAATGTGTTTATCAAGGGTAGACAAATTCTGGATTCTGACCCAATAACTAATGAGTGTCTGGATAGTCGAATTAGATCCAGGGAATTTGGAGTGTTGTGTAAATTAAATTTGGAGAAGGCTCATGATCATGTTAATTGAGAGTTTTTGTTATATTTGTTGAAGAGATGTGGCTTTGGAGAGAGATAGCGAGATTGGATAGCGTACTGCATCTCTATGGTGCAGTTTTCCATTCTCATTAATGGTTTTCCTTCTAGTTTTTTTAGCAGCTTTTGTGGATTAAGATAGGGGGATCTGTTATCTCCATTATTGTTTGTAGTTGTAATGGAAGCACTGAGTATGATAATGTCTGTTATAGTAGATATAGGACTCTTATCAGGATTTTTGGTGAGGTCAAAGAATAATGGAGAGATCATAGTATCACATTATTGTTTGCAGATGATACTTTGATCTTTTGTAAGGCTAATTATGAACAACTCTATCATTTGCAGTGTCTTTTTTTATGTTTTGAAGCGGTGTTGGGGCAAAAGATTAATTTACTAAATCATAGCTAGTTCCTGTAGGCGATGTGGGGAATTTAGAGGGTTTGGCTAGTATTCTTAGGTGTAGAGTGGCATCTTTGCCGATGAAGGAATTGGGTCTTCCTTTGGGAGCTCCTTACAATTAATACTATTTGGAATGGCATTATTGAGAAAATAGAACATCATTTGGCGGGCTGGAAGAGGTGTGGCTAATACTAAAGGAGGCTGGTTGACTTTGATAAAAAAAAAAAAACTCTTTCTAATTTGTCAACATATTATTTGTCTCTTCCCTATTCATGTAGGCATGTCAAATAAGCTTGAAAAACTTCAGTGGGATTTTTTATGAGGTGGACTTGGCGGTGAGTTTAAGTTTCATTTCGTGAATTGGTTGAAAATTTGTACTCCGATAAAATCAAGTGAATTGGGGGTTAAAAAACTAATTCAATTTAACCGAGCTCTTCTGGGAAAGTGGTTGTGGTGGTATGCTATGGAGATGAAGGCTTTGTAGAGATCGGTGGTGGAAATTAAGTATGATAGTTTGAAAGAAGGTTAGTGTTCTAAGGAGGTTGCAGGGCCCTTCGGAGTGGGAGTGAGGAAATTATAAGGAGGGGGTGGGAAGCTTTCTCTAAATTTGTTAGATATGAGGTTGGAGATGGGTCCAAGGCGAGGTGTTTGCATGATTTATGGTGGGGAACAGCCCTTGAAGATATATTATCCGGACTTATTTAGTATTACACATAAGGATGCGTGGGTACCGAATCATAAGCAGTTCCGAAATGGAAATCTTCAATGGAATATATTCTTTCCAAACTAGTGCATGATTGGGAGGTCGAAGTAGTCTCTTCTTTCTTTGAGCTATTGTATTCCCACAAAGTAAGGCAAGGACATTAGGATGGAATTTGTTGGATTCCTTCCAAAAGGAGAAAGTTTGAAGTAAAGTCCTACTATCATGTGTTATCCATTCCAGTAAGTTCTCATTTTCCTTAGAAGAGTATTTGGAGAGTTAAAGGCTCCTAAGAGAGCGACATTCTTTGTGTGGATAGCGGTCTTAGGAAAAATCTTGACTTTGAATAATTTGAGGAAGAGAAACGTCATTCTAGCAGATTGGTGCAGTATGTGCAAGAAAAGTGGGGAATCTATTGATCACATCCTTCTTCATTATGAAACTACAAGAGAATTATGAAGTTTGTTGTTTCATTTGTTTGGTGTTGTCAAGGTTTTGCTTAGAAGGGTGAGGGAGTTGTTGGTAAGTTGGAGAGGACAATGGAAATCGTAATACTCTAGAAGTTTAGATGTTGGCTCTTTTGTGTTTAATATGATGTATTTGGAGTGAGCGAAATTCAATAAGCTTTGAAGACCAACAGACTTCGGTGTTAAAGCTGAAAAATATGTTGTTCCAATCCCTCTACACATGGATAACAGCATTCAATAGTCTGCCATTTTCTAATTTTATAGAATTTTTGGATTTTTGCTTTCTTTTTCTCCATATTAGGGGGTTTCTGTTGTATACTTCAGGCTTGTTTGAGATTGTGTTGGGAAATAGAGCTTTTAAAGTCAAAAATAGCATCTTAGCAAAAGCTTCATTTTGTAGTTTTTCCCAAAGTGCGATTTTAACCATTTTTAGAGTAAAAATTCAAAAAAGTACTTTTGAATTTTTTTACCAAACAGGCCAGTTTTTTGTTTGACACGGCTTTTTAAGTATTAAAAGTACTTTTTAAATTCTCTAATGCAATCCCAAACAAGCCCTTCATGTGTACTAGGGTTGCACCCTTATGTGCTTTTAATAAAATTGAATTACTTGTAAAAAAAGCTTTTCAGTTTGGTTTTAGTTCTCTAAAGTAAAACTACTCGCTTGGAAAAAAAAAAAGAAAAAAGATGAGACTAGAGAGCTTTTACAATTTGACATGTTTTGGAAATGTATGCCATTGAAATCAACATTCCATTTTTTCTAAAGTATCCATCTTTCACTTATTAATAAAGTTGTTCAATAGTCTTAAGCACTTTTGGTGCTTCAAACATTTTAGTTGCAGTAGAAAACAGAGGCAGCTTTAATAAAAAACAATCACAATTGAGACTTAGTATCTTTCCCCAAACCATATAGAATTTTTGTATTACATAAATATAAATGGAAAACATAGAATGGAATGATAAACATGTGAAGAAAACATAATTAAATAAAGCCATACAAAATATCTATGGTCAAATGCAAAATACTAAAAATCATCAAAAAGAAGAATTGGATTAGCAACGACACGTACTTTTCCTGCATTGGTAGTTCCGTCCTATGCTTTACTTCAAGCAATTCACCCCTACACGAAAAAGAAAACAGAAGCATATATGAACCATGGAATGAAATTTAGATGCATGACATAGCCCATTCTGTGGGGGTGGGGGGCATATTTTACTTGGAGAGCACTCTGGCTGGAGAAGCATGCAAAATGGCACTTAGAAGCCCAAGTATTGTCTTTGTTTTTCCTGTTCCTGGGGGCCCCTAAAAAGAAGCACAGGGTCAGACCCACATTTTACGGTACATTACCTTAGTTTAACCAAACCAAAAATTCGCAAACAAAAAAAAAGTCTTGGTAACAGAGAAATAAATGCTATTTTTTGGGTCAGGCAATGACAGGATGCTCTCCTAATACTTTGAAAATAAAAAGAAAATATAAAAATTGATTAAGAAAACATTTTTTGATAACGAGGAACCCCTCCAAGGCAGGGCCACTTCGTGAACCCACCCCTGTCAGATAAACCTCGGACCCGTGTAAAGCGCTCCCTCCACACAGATCGGATAATACTCCGGCTTCGCCGGCGGGCTGGCCCCAAGAAATTGTTTGCACCCAAGGAGATTCGAACCTTAGACCTCATGTGACTACCACAAAGACCAAGGCTCTTACCACTTGAGCCAACCCCTTGGGGTTAAGAAAACATTATAAGTACCTAATATCAAGAAAATAAAATTCCACCTTCATAAATTCCGAAAATTACAAAATACTGTTGAAAATCTTCCAACAACGAATTCTTAAAGACTATTTTGGTCAAGAATGAATTTCAATGATAATCATTTGGAAAATTCATCCTTTAGTGAGTCTTCTAAATATTTTGCAAGGGTGCATTAGGTCTTCTACCATTCTTTTAATTAAGGTTTTATCGATGGTTAGGACTAGATTAATTTCAATGGCTGGGGCTAACAGCATCAGGCTTGTGGTCTATTAATAGATAGTAATCTCCCTTTTTGGTGGTGAATGATATCTGATTGAGATTACAGATTTAAGCTCTAATGGAGGCTTATTTCTTGATATCTATTTTCAGTGTCAGCTTTGACTCTCTCCAACTTTAAAGTTTCACTCTACTCTTCTTTCTTCTGAACTTATATTTCATTTGATCTTAAATTGTCCACAAAGTTTATATAACTCAAACCTAATATTATCCCCAAGACTCAATGTTACTGAACCCTAATCTGATGCTGGACAATGATAGTTACAAAAATCACTTTGATAAGGAAAATCATACAACAAAATTAGGGCAACGAGAGGAGAAAAAAGCAAAAAGAGGATAGAGATGAGAAAGAAGAAGCTAAGGGGAGAGAAAGAGAGAAGCCTAGGGAAGAGAAAGGGGGAGAAGAGAGAGAAAGAGAAAAGAAGCTATGGGGAAGAGAAAGAGAGAGGAGAGAGAATAATCAATTCTCATTTTGTTTTATTCCATCAAGTCTGCCTGCATTGGAATACAAAACACACTTAAATAGACTAACTACTAAACACTACAACAACGCCCATTTATTAAATTACCAAAAAGTCTTAACAACTAAACCCTAGGGAAACGCCCATTTATTGAATTACCCAAACTAATCTAAGGCAACGTCCATTTATTGGATTACTTTTTTTTTTTTTTGATAAGTAACTAAAATACCCGTGACTCTTGAAAATTAAATAAAACATAAATTAAATACTAATATCCCCATAGACCAATATTTTGTGCTTCACCTTTTGCATCATTCTCCCTTTGTTGGAGAAAACTCAACCTCAAGTTTTAAAATGAGGAAAGGATGAAAACATTTACTCAGGAAATTTCTGGGTCCAAGCCCAACCTCTGAAAAAGGGTCCAACCAGTGTAGGTAACAGGCATCCAAAACATTTTTTTGAACACTGACCTGCTGACCACTCCTTCATAAAACTGAGCAATGCAACTATGTTCTCTCATGCAACAGCAACAGAGCAAAACCAAGGTCGGAGGCCATGGGTCAACAAGACAGGAAGAAGTCGTCTCAGCTCCCGAAGACTGGCGTCAGCAGTCGTGACGCAGAGTCAAAACAGTGGAAGTGCTGGCAAAATGGAACTTGACGTCAACAACAAAGGGTGAACTGCACTGATGAGATAGTGGCGGCACTGGATGGAACTGTGGTAGCAGCTTGGTGTCGTTGTACCGTGTAGAACTTTCTGCGGTTGGTGTGCTGCCGTGGGACGAGGTAAGTAGCGGCACTGGTGAGATGGGTCATGATGGTTGGCAAGATGGAGTTCCAGGCAGTCCTTTTTTTTGGATTGGATTTTGTGTGGCGTTTATCGGTTGGGTGCTTGGGTATGTGTCTCGGCGTTGGGGATTTTTTTATTATTATTTTTTTCACGGGGGCAGGCTTGGGTGTCTAGAAGTTGGTGGGTTCTATGGTTTGATTTGGCCAGCAGTGGAGAAGCTTGGGATAGCGGACAGCAGTTGTGCTATAATGGTGGTGGTCATGGCGTTAGCCCAGTTGGTGTAGCACAGTATGTGAAACAATTAGGTTAGTATTTTGATACCAAATGTGATGCCCGACCACGATAGTTACAAAAATCACTCAGCAAAATTTGGGCAAAGAAAGGAGAAAGAAGCTAAAAGATAAGAGATACTAAAGAGAAAGAAGAAGCTAAGGGGAGAGAAAGAGAGAAACCAGGGGTAGAAGAGAGATAAGAGAGGGGAGAATGGGAAGAGGGAGAAAAGAATCAATTCTTCATTGTCTTACTCGCTTAAATAAACTAACCACTAAACCCTAGGGCAATGCCCATTTATTAAATTACCAAAAAAGACTAACAACGAAACCCTAGGGCAACGCCCATTATGAATTACCCAAAATACACTTATTGAATTACTAAAACACCCTTGACTAATATATATATATTATATTATAATATATATATATATATATATTATATATATATATATAATATTAAATCCTAAGAACCCCATAGACCAATATTTCGTGCATTACTTATACTAATAATAAAAAAATTGTGCATCATTTACAAATACTTAAATAGACTACACAGTAAACCCTAGGTCAACGCCATTTATTAAATTATCAAAAAGACTAATAACTAAACCCTAGGGCAATACCCATTTATTGAATTACTAAAATGTCCTTGACTCTTGAAAATTAAATACTAATAGCCCCATACACCAATATTTTTGTGCTTCGCCTTTTTCATCATAATAGCCCTTTACCAATCTACCAATGAAACTTTAACCCAATTAGAGAGCTCAAAGTTGGAGGTTTCCATCCTATCCTTTTTTTTTATATATAAGTCAAATTTTATAAAATTTCCGTCCTATCCTTTATTACATGCTTAAATAGTGTAAGGAAAAATTACACTTTACCTCCCCAATGTTTGAGCTGTTTTTCAATGTTGCGTCTAATGTTTAAAAATTTGTAATGTACCCTATCGAAGTTGTAAAAAATTTTCAATTCAACCCATCTGTTACCCTATGCAGTCTCATCTGACGGAAATTACAATTTTTACTGTTTACATCCCCAAATTACCCTCAACTAAACTCTTTATTTTTCAAAATATCAATTTTTTTATTTTTTATTTTTTTTAAAAGAAGGAACGGTGAACAGTAAAAAATCTAATTTTGGTCAATTTAGACGGCAAAATCTAATATAAGGGTTTAATTAAATTTTTTTGCAAACATTGAGGGGGTATATTGTAAATTTTTAAATATTGGAGGCTAAATTAAAAATCCCCTCAAACATTGGAGGGATAGAGTGTAATTTTCCCATAGTTTAAATATGAACTAGGAAAAGCACTGTTTCATTAAAAAAATTGTTTCAAGTATAGAAGAAGAAGACAACAAAGGAAAACCATGCCGTAAACAAATCTAGAAGAAGCTCAAGACATCAACACAACACGAACCTGTATCAGAACAAAAGCTTTACGTGCTAGACCAGCCTGCAACAGGCAATGACATTCATTAAAGTAACATAATAAGCAGAATCCTCAAGCATTGAACAAAATAATAATGAGAACAGCATGGATGAGGGGGGGGTTCGAAACACTAAGTCAAGCAACATCATATAAGGGTAGAGTACCAATCATAGATAAATACAATTTGATTCAGGAAATAAAGCAGTTGATAATCATATAAAATATGAGAAGAAAGTTACCTGTATGGCTTCTTGTTGGGTTTCATTATGATTGTGTTTTACATATTCCTCCAGGGATTTAGAAATTTTCCAAGCCTGGTTTTCACAACCAATATTCTTTTCAGCAGCCGATAATATTAAATCCTTAAAAGGAAGAGAGCGAATTGACCATAGAGCCACATACTCACGAACAATAGTTGATAAACTGCAGATCTGCAAGATGTATTCGTTCATTAGTTGATAAATTACAAATTCACAAGCTAGGACAAAAACAAACAAAATGTTGTCTTCATATTGGATCTAGTATGGTTCAATAGTTATCTTGATTGGCTATGTATAACGAGAAATAAGATCTTGTCTGACTCGTAAATAAGATCAAAACTACTCAAAATATTTAGATTTCCCTAAGCAAGAAGCTGAACAGTTGCAACAAAGAATACCAAGAGCATTTTGATCATTATTATGATCAGAGTGCATGCGACTCTGAACTAAATATCAGCCGTGTACAACATTACTAAAGATCTATGCTATCAATTAAATGTAATTTCAAATTACCAAAGCAATAATTACGCCTGGTTTTAATTAATACAATTCTCATCAATTCTTATAACATTGTTTGTACCAAAAATAGAATTTTCCCAGCAATTTTTTTTTTTTTTGATAAGTAAGAATTTATTAAAAAAAAAAGCGTAAGCGCAACTAAATTCCCCACAATTACAATGAACAATCTAGATCAAGCAAGGGCATCCAAAGACCCAATTACTATCAGCAGTAATCTTTGTCATGACTTTCAAATAGTCAACTATATACTAGACTCTTGGTTCTGCATAAAAAATTAACAGTAAGCCAGTAAAGATCATAGTGTGGTCCTCTATAAAATCCTGTTATTGTCTGAATAGACATCTGCCAGTGGAACTTCCATAGCATGCCAGAAAACAAGACTAAACCAAGCATTCCTTGACTCTTTATCTGTTACCCATCTTGCCCTTCACCCAAAAGCGTGTTCAAGCTTTCCCTTCTGCAGCATGGTTTTTGCTTCTCTAAGTCTGACAGTATCAACAGCCTTATTCACCATGGAGCTATTAATCAAGTATTAGCACCCAAGAGATGATTAGAGGTCTCGGCCATGTAGGTATGGTTAAGTCATTAGACTAGTTCAATAAAGACTAATGTTCTCAAAAACTAGTGGAAACTAATCTTACCTCAGAATCTTCCTCCAATATCCTGTCTTAATGGAATGTTAAAAAACAATACAGATCAGAGAAAGGAAAGAACAAATCTCCATATTCCAAACATTCTATGCCATGGAAAATAAGAGGATTAAAGTTTTACACTAAAGGTGAAGCTGTTTAGATTCCAAACTTGATATCAGCAGAACTTCATTACCGAGTCAAAATACATACACGACATATGTTACACATTCAAATCCTCAAAAAAGCTGTCAACCGTATCATCATCACAAGATCCCTTATCAGGTAATTACTGCATGATTCAAATTCCGCATAACATGAATAACCATGTAATACTTGTGGTCCTCCATAAAGAAGATACGAGTAACCACCATATAAGCATCAACTCAAACTGCATAACTTGGGAGTAGGCACTAGAACTTAAGCATTTCTCCTGCCTCGTCCTTCTCAAGAGGCTTAATCATACCATAAATTGCTAAGCAACTTGCTCTAAAAAGGTTGGCACTTAATTGATGAATCCTGTACTGACCATAGTAATACATTCGTAACTATGAAATTGTTTTAAAACTATTACACTTAGTTTAGATGACATACTCATGCCACATGACAGAATCTGCTGAAATAAGAATCACAAGTTACAACACAAAGAACTTTCCAATATTGCTACCTTCCGTGCAGCACAAACCCTATTTCAATTTACAAAAAATAAAATAAAATAAAAATAACTTCCATGGTTCAAGCCCTCCCCACTCTCAGAGCAACACCCACCAACGTTATAAACATAAATTTAATTTCAGATGCTTGCCAACACTTCTCTAAAAACTTCTTTGCCACTGTGAGGCAATTAGTGATCACACATTGGCATACATCATTCTTTCAATTTAATCATGAAGACTACAATTTTAAAGAGACAACAATCAGAATTATGGTTCACATAAAAAACTATACATACTTGGGCCAATATTAAAAAATAAAACATAAATAAATAAAAAATAAAAAACTGTCATTTTTTAATAAATATTGGGAAGGGATAGGGTAATGGACAAGAAACAATAAACAGTATTTCCCTTAAACTTACACGGTTTCTTATGCTGGATTCAAATTTGTACATTTTACAATTTCTTTTTTAAGAAAAAAAAAAAGATAAAGGAAGAGAATCTCTGCAAAATAAATGAATACATATATATAGCTGATCTCGAAGAATAACTCTAATTTTATGGAGAAAATGTTACCTTTAGACTGTAAAAGAGTTTATCCACTTCACTAGTAGGTGAAGTAATAACAGTCCGCATACTTAATAGCCTCTGACAAGATTTAACTACATCTGTATTTGAATGCTCGACTTCTCCAGCTAAATACATTCTAAGTCTAAAATAATTATTCTGGCAATTCTCCACCAATGCAAATGCATATGTTGTTGGTATTCTTGTACCCTCTTGAAACTGAAATAAGCAACACATTCCAAGCAATAAGAAACCCAAGCAAAATAAACCAAATTCATTTTTTTTTATAAGGATTCCTTTTGGTTACCAATTTGAAATAAAGTTAATAATTAGAACGAGGAAGAGAGAAAACCACTAACACAACGAAATAAATGCAAAATAAAACCACAAGAGAAAAAGGAATCCTCAAAAATTGTATGTTAACGATGCATGGAGAGAGAGAGAAGTTGAACAAATTGATCAGATTGCATTTACATTTTCTTTGGAAAGAAGCAACAGATCATTCTGTGATATCGATTCGTCTGAGTCGTCAGCCGCATAAGTGACCGCGAGCAAGTGAAATCCATCAACCTCATTGCATTCCACCACCAGCCTGCTATGCCATTGTGTCACTGCAATGCCAAATACAAATACTTCAGAACTGAAAGATAGAGAGTTCGATTGTATGTGTATTGCTATCAGGATCACATTCCATACCTTAAAAACATATAATAAAAGAGCAGAAAAGTAAAAGTAACTAACTTCCATGACCATTTTGTCATAATAGAGAAATTGAGGGATATAGAAAGAAACAAAAGATTTATAGATAGATAGATAAAAAAATTTCTGGGTGAAATTCCAAAGCCAAACACTAAATCGAAACAGAAAAAAAAAATTAAAAATTAAAATCAGTACTCCATCAGATTGTGATAAATTCCAAGGGAAAAGGGAAGCAATGACCTCCGGAACCAATGTGCTATATAATATAGCACAAATCAGAAGTAATCCTAAGAATCCGACGTTATAATGCTTGTCAGAAAATTTACCGGGAACCAAACAGAAAGAAAAAAGGAAGATAGAAAAATACTCTCTTCTTCATCTCTCTTCTGAGTAATCTGAGCTTTGACTTCCTCGAATAGAAGTGGCTCAAAAGTTGAGATATAATCATCAACGTCATTGTACGTGTCCTTCACCTCCCTCAGCCCCGAGGAAGCTCCATCGCCAACTTTTCCTTTATTTTTCTGCAATGCAATATTATCCCACAAACGAAAACTCAATTACAGAACAAACACTCAAACACAAACAACCAGAGAGAGAGAGAGAGAGAGAAAGAGAGGGATTACTAAGGACTCCTTGAGGAGGCGGAAGTAGTCCCAACCGAGAATAATTCTGTAGAAACGGTGCACGGGAGATTCTTCTTGAAGCTTTTCCCTGTCCACAGCCATGGAGACAGAGAGAGTGATGGCGGTGGGTTTTGCAAAAGACAGGGTTTATTATTCTGTTTTTAGGATCCGGCTTATACTTTTTTTTTTCTTTTTTTTTTTAATTATTCGAGGATCCGGCTTATACTTTAAAATCAAAGGCCCAGATGCATCTTTGGTTTTTTAACCCAAAACCGACACGCCGTTTAAAAAACAAAATTTCCTTCCGTCAATCCTCTTTCCTCAAACAGTCATCTTTCCTCAAAATTCCATTCGTCAATGGTTTTTGTCACAGTGGGCTTTCGATGAACTTGGACCCAGCCACACTCATTGCACTTGACGTACGGCCGGCCAGACTCCTCCGATCTCCAGAGACGACCACTGGTGTAGTAGAGTACTAATTGAGCCAATTGAACATGGTTTCCTTCAAGCGGACGACGGGTCATGAACCACGCCGGACCCCGTCGCTCGGCTCGGTCCAACGGAGGTAAGCCTAACATTTCTCCATGGTTTTTGCTGTGGGGGATGGTGTCTCAGTTCTATCACTTGTAGCGATATATGTAGGGGTTGAGAGGGCAAGGGATTTTTTTCACGACCAGTGGGAGTTTTTATTGCAGGAAACAATTAAGCACGTATATTGATTGCATTTCTGGCACCGGCCTTCATCTTTAAATTTCCAGTGCTTGGCATAGACGGTGGCTCTCCATCTCTCGGCAGAGGCGTTTTTGGGATTTTTTTTTTTTTTCTTCTAAGCAAAGAGCAGAGGGTTTGAGAAGAACAAATTTTTTTTTTTTTTTAAACGGCGTGTTGGTTTTGGGTTAAAAGACCATAGGTTGCATATGAGAAACGGTGCACGGGAGGGAGGTAGTATGCATTACCGACACTTCACTTACCCTTCAATTGTCACCATTTTCTTCAAAACTTCTTAATGTATTTAATTTTTAATTTTTTTCAATGTCCCTCTCTATTAGCCAATTTGGTCAAAGGGTGAAATGACTTTTATATCTACTTTTTAAAAAATTACAAATTTCCATGAATTTGTGTCGGATCCAAATGTGGGTCACCTAAATGTGGGTCACCTTGTGGCCCACTGCCGTAAGTCACTTTTTGAAAAAAAAAAAATGAAAATTGAAAAAAAATTAAGGGTATCTCGGTAATTTAATACCCTTCCGTTAGGATTTTATAGAAAATCCTAACGGTTGGGGGACATTAAAAAAAATTAAAAATTTGATACACTAAATTGAGAGATTTTAAAGTTGAGGGGAACATTACAAAAGTCATGATAATTTAAGAGGTAAGTGAAGTTTTCTCTATATATTATTACTCAAATTAAGATGAGGGTATAGTATATACTATTACTCAAAAAAAAAAAAATTCAAAAGCTTATGGACATTGTCATATCACCCTAGTGGGATAAAGTGAATGACAGAGACAGTATTTAAACTTAAATCATTTACTCTAAATCATTACTTATTCCGAAACTAATTCAATAAAACAGTAAATTTAATCGTTTAAATAATATTCTAACGGTTGAAAATACAATATATATGTACCTGCAAAAACTTTAAAATTTAAACAGTTAGAAACAGTGCACGAGAGATTCTTCTTCAAGCTTTTCCTTATCCACAGCCATGGGGACTGAGAGTGATGGCGGTGGGTTTTGCAAAAGACAGGGTTTATTTGGTTTTTAGGCGTGAAATAGCCTGAAATTGAGTAATTCTATATAGCGAGACATTGTCCGTCCAGCGTCCCTCTCTTATGACGTGGTGTTGACCACGTCATGCCTTTCAGGAACAAAAAAAAAAAAATCAAAACCAGCGTTAAACATGAAACGCTGAATACATTTCTCCCCAAATTTTTTCCCCCCCCGCCCTAATCTTTCCCTCCTCCCTCCCCCCCTCTAAACGCCACCCACGACCACCATCGATTACTAGCTACCACTGCCACTAGGTACTTCCATCCCCATCTCTAGCCACAAGGTACCCATCCATCTCCATCTACCGTACAGCTTTGACAACCCATCTCTTGGATCTTCACCTCTTTCCAACCATACAAATCTGACTACCCATCACCACAATTGAACCACCACTTTCGACAAAATCATTTAACTTGTAAATAACTTAGCGGTTCGCCTCCCAACCTTAACTCATCCACCAGGTTAAAACTCAGGAATGATACACTCTCAGAAGAAATGAAAGTTTACAGCAAAAGACTTTTCACTTGAAAAAAGCAAGATAGCAATTAATACTCACAATAAAATAATACTAGAATTTCACAAGAAAATATAATCATAATATCATAAATAACATAAGTTTTAATGTCTTCAAAATAATGTCAAAAGATCAGACATCGAAATAACAAAAAGAAATTAAATCTTGAATACTAAACATAATAACATCACGAAATCAATTGTCCTCCAACTTGAGGTACATCTCGTAAATCATGTCGATCATATCATGGCATTGATCACCTCCTCCAAACCAAATTCTAGCTAGCCACACCGATTCCAAATAGTCAAATATCATCCAGATAACATCCTCCAAGTGAACCAGGTGCATCAAAAATACTGTCATCCTCAGTGCAAACTATTAAATTGCATAAGAATATAGGTGGAAAAAATACAAGAATAAGTCAACGATTTAGTGAGTAATAATTCACATGCTATACACATTATCATTTGTAAACTCGGCTTATAAAACACAAGCATTGTCATTCTCAATTTGTAGCATAAACATTTCATAACACAATATATTTACAATTTTGGTACAAGTCGGGTGGCTCACACTGACTAGCAAAGCTGTAACTGATGACTCACTCAAAGAATGGTGCATTGTCACAAACTTAATTATTGGAATCAAAGCCCTCTTCATAAAATAAAATTTTTGACTATATAATCAACCCGTAATAATAGTAAGCCTGTGACCATTATTTCGTTACAAGACGGCGCAACCATGTCATACGATGCACATTAATTTTTGTGTTTTTTATATGCATGCTCTTCACAACTCATTATTTCATTATCTTTGTTAATCACAACAGTTTTCACAAATGGAGTTTATAGTTGAGACTAAATAAGCATTTCATGTGAATTGTAAACATGAAGGTTTTGTACATCAAAATAATTATGATATGCATAAAAATATACCAATAACAAATATTCATATAAGTTTCTACTCACTTGTGTCGTAGGAAACAATCAAGTAATCTTCCACGGACTCTCTGACTATCGAATCTAAGAAACAATCTTACCGTTAGTCTTATGTTCTGAGTTAAACAAGTCCTAGGCCTCTAATAACCTAAAGGACATTCTATCCGAGCATCGAACGTTTGACTAGGAGGGTCAAACATTCCACATCCGCACATCGAACGTTTGATGAGGTTCAGAAACTCATTCTAGGCCACATCTCAATCCTTTCTAGTTTCTAACTCTTTTTAAGGTCTCCTAAAGGCCTAATCAAAGAAAATAAATGGTTTCATACTCTAAAAACAGGGTTTAATGTATCAAACTCCTTAAACCACCTCAAAACAACATAAAACTACAAAAAACCAACTAAAACTCTAAATGATCAAGTTTAAGCTAAACAACTCATAAACTAAGATATAACAACAATTAAACAAGATAATAATAAGCAAAAAAAGTAAGTAAACAAACTAGGTAAGGATGAGTACTTCTTCAAGCCAAAACTCTTCTCTTCCTCCAAATACTCTCCTTCACACACTCACAAAGCTTTCTGATCTCCCAAACTCGAGTGAACAATGCAAAGAAGGGTAGGGGCTGTATTTATAGAACTGAAATGTTTGGTTAAAGACTGTTAGATTTTTAGGTTTATTGAACATTCTATGTACGACATCAAACATTTGATGTACTATTATCCAACGGTCCTAGGGTTTCCATCGAACGTTTAATAAAATCATCAAAAAGTTTTATAAAAGTATATCGAATGTTTGATAAAAGCATCGAACATTTGATACTATTTGACATGCACATTGATTGAAAGTTTTCAGGTGAATCAGTGCATCGGGCATGTATCGAACGTTTGATCCTCACCATCGAACGTTCCATGAGCACACCAAACATTTCATAAAATCCTTCAAACGTTCCATGGCATCCAAAGCTCAAAAATAAACCTTAAAACTTGGTAAATCCTTGGAGCATTACATCCTCCCCTCCTTATAAAAATTTCGTCCTCAAAATTTCAGAAACCCAAAGAAAACAAAAAGATTACCTTCATCTTCACAAGATCCATGCTTGGTAATCTCTTGAAAGATTTCATCCCGCCCATTAATCCGAGCTGGTAGTGCTTGAACATACTCATTCCAAATGTAGACAAACTAATCTCCAAGAGGGTCGTACATGATGTCATCAACATCGTTGTAACGACCCGATTCATAATTACACTGTAGCTATATATATATATATATATATATATATTTTTGAAAACATACAGTAATCATGAACCGGACCGAATGTCACAAGGTGATAGAAACACCTGTCATACATGTATCTCACAACGTATCATGAGAATTACATCTATTACATCAAAGTCACATATCACATTAAATATAAACTGAGCGGAAGCATTTATATTCAAAAGGAGTAAGCATACACGTAGAGCCGACAATTAAAAACACTAATGATTAAAAGTTTATAATGTGAATGTACAAAAGAATGGCTATACATAGGTGTCACATGCGACACAAGCCATATATACAAAATACAGTTTGTGAATACAACACAACCCTGTACAAAAGAATAGACATCTAACAAGTCTATACAAAAATATCACAATCCCATTACGTCAATCGTAATAGCCGAGATAGTAGGCTATAGGATCATCATCTAAGCTCTCAGTACTTGCATTAACATCTATATAACCATAGAAGTCGTCCATGATTACATAGGCGAAAAAGAAAATGAGTGAGTCAACAGTCTCAATAAATAAAAATCCACTGAGTTTTCGTAAAAAATCGAAGTGTTAGTTTATATGAGTTTACAATAACAGCTACTACAAATATGGTATTTATTTTGAAACATAAACAACTGATAAAGTAAACACATGTAGTCATAAAACATTTGAAATAGTATAATAGTTGGGTACATACATGTACGTTCCAGTCTCCCGCCTGTACTAATATACATACGTGCTCAACTATGTTATAAATATATCATATAACTTAGTTATACTCATATACAAGTATCCCTTCCCCTGTGGGTGAAACATAAGCATATAAGCATATCTAAGTAATAAAACATAAATCACATATGCAACTAGCCATAAGAATATACATACGTGCTTGTCCATGAAACCACATATGCATACTAATATGTCTATAATAAAATCCAATAAACAATCATATAAAACACCTCATAAATCAATTATATAAATACATCATAACTCAATCATAAATTCATCATGTTCAACATGCAATGCTTTCTCTATCTCTTTATCTCTTACTATGTTGCACACAACTTTTTACAACCCCAGTGGCTTGGGTTTAGCACATAGATATTTACAATCCCTGTGTCATAGGTTTAGCACACAAAATATTTACAACCCCTGTATCATGGGTTTACATGCATTCTTATGTTCTTCATACATATGCTCTTTTCATGCTTACATACTCATAAATACCATGCAAACATTTTTTGCCATAGACCCCTTTTTCTTAAAACAAATCTCAATTAAACATCATAAAACTCAATATATCAATATTTTCGCTATGTTTACAAATCACAATAAAACATCAAAAAGTCATCAAAACTTATCATCAATCACTCATCAAATCATCATAAGTCTCAAGAAAATAATCGAAACCACAAATCATTTGTTAACATAAAGTATCATCTGTTCGTCTTTTAAACCATCATATTATTTTTTCCAAAATTTTCAAACATTTGATTACAACATCTATTAAACTTCAAAAACAAAACATAAAACACTTTAAGGTGTGTATCACTCTCAGTAAGTATAATTACTTATCAATTCCGTTTGTTGAATTGACCTCTAAACCAATGTCTAAGCAATGCTTGCTGCATATACACATTGTTAAAACATTAATAGCTATACACTCTAACTTTCAAAGCCCAATAATCATGATACTTGAAAACGTAAGTATCAATGTAGCCATAAGTAACCCATCGAATTCTAGGGTTCCAAATAGCATTTAAACAACCTATATAATTAACCTGTAGTGGAATATTAGGGTTAGACGTCATAAAACTTTATAATACTCGTTATGAAAAAGTCTAAGGTTTTGGACATTTATTTCAAAACTTGAAGGATCCGAAGTTGTGCACCATGGAACTTCAACTCGATGTAGAGAAGGCACAAACCAACGAAAACCCTAAGAAAATAAGCAATACTAAGCTATATATTCAAGAATATAGCCTAAGCATTGAGAATTTAGAGCTTCAAGAATTTTTACCTTGAATTAATCGGTGAAGTTAGGTTTCCAACGCCGAGAATCTTGATTTTGATGTTAGAAATGTGTTTGGAAGCTCTCCAAGATCAGTACCCAAGGTTTGGGTATAAACCCTATGAGAGAGAAGAGAGAAAATGGAGGGAAAAGAAAGAAAAAATTGAAAAATAAGCTAGAAATCGTGTCCCAGCTATTTACAATCGAATGAACAGTATCACCATCCGGAGAATTAAATGATATGTCCGGACGACAGTGCATGGTCTGTCCGGACCATGTTGCAGATGAGGTATGAACGGTCACTACTAAGTGAACAGTGGTAGAGGACCGTCCGGACGACGCTGCAGACGAACGCTACTGACTAAACAGTAGCTGGGTTTGTTTGGACTGCTGTAGACGGGGCTGCAGACGATCCATTCTGGGTGACGACCGTCCAGACGACAACACTACCATCCGAACACCCAAGGTGAATTTTCACTTTTTAGGCCATTTTCAATGTGTTTATTTTTCTTACTTTTAATTAACTTTTAACCCTTGAATTTTAAGACAAATTTTTAATCATTAATTAAAATTCTTGGGCATTACAATCGTACAAATCGTCACGAGGGTCATATACGATGCTATCGACATCGTACCAATCATCGTTGAGCTCCACTCCTAAGTCCAACAGCTTATCCAGTGAGTTCTTCTTTGAGCAGTTTAAAATCACTGGTGCCCCAGCCATCCTCCTAAACAGGAAATAGCCAACTCTTAGTTCTCATCCAAAAATCTGTAATGTAAGAAAATCTTAAGACAGATAGTTCATACAAGAGGATTCTTCGAACAGATGAGGATAACGATTTCTCATATCCATCACAGCTTCCCAATAGGCTTCCTTAACTCCATGATTATGCCATAACACCTTAACAATAGGGATTGTCTTTGTGCATAGCACTTGTTCCTTACAATCTAGGATTTGTACAAGTACTTCCTCGTACATCAATCCTTCTTAAATTTTCAAAGGCTCGTAAGCAATGACCAAATCGGGATTTAGGATGTATTTTCTTAACATCGAAACATGAGAAACGTCATGCATTCCTGCTAGATCTGCTGGTAGAGCAACTAGATAAGCCAATTTTCCCACTCTTTATGTGATCTCAAACAGTCCAACGTATCGTGGGCTCAACTTCCCTTTCTTACCAAATTTCATGGATATCTCAAGAATAGATATCTTCAGGAATACCTGGTCTCCCACTTGAAACTCTAGAACCTGTACTCTATTATCAGTGTAACTCTTCTGCCGACTCTGAGCTGTGGCCATCCTTTGCCTGATGAGGATTACCTTGTCTCGAGTATCTTGCAACATCTCAAGTTCAAGTAGTTGCCGTTCCCCAACATCAATCCAATATAAGGGCGACTGGCATCTTCGTTCATAGAGTGCTTCGTATGGTGGCATTCCAATAGTTGCCTAGCAACTGTTGTTGTAAGCGAACTCGATCAAAGGCAGATATTGAATCCAACTACCCTTGAAATTCAAAACACATGTTCGAAGCATATCTTCCAAGACTTGATTAGTTTGCTCTGACTGACCATTGGTTTGAGGGTGAAAAGCAGTACTAAACTTCAGTTCTGTTCTCATCTCCTTCTGCAAACTCTACCAAAACCGCGATATAAAATGAAAATCTCGATCCGATGCAATCGCTTAAGGTACTCCATGAATTCGTATTATATTCTAAACATATAGCCTTACCAACTTGTCCATCAGGTCCTTAACCTTCATAGGAATGAAATAAGCACTCTTTGTTAGCCGATCAACGACTACCCAAATGGTATCCTCTCTAGTAAGCGTCCTTGGCAACCCTACTATAAAATTCATAGCTATTTCATCTCATTTCTACTTTGGTATGAGTAGGGGTTTGAGCATTCTTATAGGCCTCTGATCTTCTGCCTTTACTTGCTGATGGGTAGGGCATTATTCTACGAATTTAGCAGTGTCCCTCTTCATATTGTTTCACCAATATAAACCATTCACATCCTTATACATCTTGGTACTTCCAAGCTGTACAAAAAGTAGAGAATGATGAGCCTTGCTCATGATCTCTTTCCTTAGTTCATTGCTTGCAGGTACACAAACTTACTTAAAATGGGTGAGCATCCCATTGTCTCTTAAGCAAAACTCTTGTGCCTTACCTTCCTCTAACTGTTTCTTGATCTTTAGACACCCAGGATCATCAATTTGAGCTGCTTTGATCTTTTCAAGCAACTCAAGCTATGACTTCATGCTGCACACAAGTGTGGGTATGCCTTCTCCAACGACCTCCAATTGAAATCTCTCAAGTTCCATGATCAATTGCAGTTAAAAGATCCTTAGTGCTAATAAACATGGTAGAAAGGTTTTTTTCACAAGTACGAGAATTATAAATAAAATCAGTTACTCAAGAATAAAGAGGTAAAGAATTAAAGTGACAGTGTCATTAGCTTTAATTCTGTTATAGAAGATTTTATGGAGGAATAAAAAATCAATATTAAGAAAGTCTAAGGGATTAATTGATTTAATAAAAAATATAAACTAGTGTGCAATTAATATTATTTAGTGCAATCGATTGTAATTAAATAGTAATTTGTGATAATCAAGATTATTTGAAGCTAGTTTTTATTTTTCTCTTTTGGTCCCTCAACAAGCTAATGTAAATTAACTAGGTCATGCTTTTTACTTCTTTGGCTGCTTGTTTTTATTTACTAAAACATGGGCTAGAGACAAACAATGCATGAAATGCATGTATGGGAGATTGAGCTTAATAAAACTCAAGCCCAGGACCACTGCAGGAGACACGTGAGCTAGGGATTAAATCCCAGGCCCCATGCGTCACATGCTAGGAGTGGAGGATACGGTTTTTCCTAACCCTAACTGTCTACTCCTACTAAGCCCACAAGGACTAGTTCTCACACCCATCCTAGTATTCCAAGCCTATAAATAGAGAAGCTTGTAACTCTTGCAAATATACCATTACTCCAATTCTTTAGTGTTTACTAAGAACTGAATATTATTAAGTATTCTAAAAAACAAGTTTAAGTTTTGAAGAAAGATAAGAGTCCACACTCTTGGTTATTCTTAGTCATTGGTAAAAAAATTTGAAAGTCTCATAATCTCTAAGGTTACACGTGATTTTCATTGGAGCAGCAAGAAGAAAAATTTTGCCCAATAGCCAAGGAGTGGCCGTACAACCAAGTAGGTGGTTCTTACTTTTGTAGTTATTTAAAAATAGCATAGTTCTTCACATGTTCGATCTTGGCTTGTGATTTGTTATTTTTTGCTGTGCATGTGTCGTTTATGCAATAATCCCAACAGAAGACCGTTAAAAGTAAGGAACACTGGCCAAGCAGACCATACTTCACACATCATGGTAACTTCGCTTGGCTTGATTTTGAGGAGGTACACATTGAAAGAAATATATATATATGGTCATGCATTATATGGTTTTTAGGGAGAGGTCTCGACAAAAGCTCCTTATTCGTAACAACGCACTTACATAAGGATGGCACCCCTGTGAGCACTGAGGCTAAGGAAAAAATTATAAGTGTGTTTTATTTGTTTTGTTAATTTATTTGATTTTTTTTATTGGTGTCATATAAAGAGGTTACAAGGCAAATTGGTGATTTGATAATCCTTTTGTTTTGTTATAGGTGCTAATTAAGGAGCTGATGTCACTAGCACCTCCATCAACACTACATAAGGGTCCATGTAGGGTTGCATTTTTTGGGGTCCGAATGACCAATATCCCCAAGCATTTGGAAAAGAATGACCTGGGTGTGTATGTGGAGTGGGCATTGTATGACGACCCGATTGATAATTACACTTAGTAAATATTTTTTTTAACATAATATAATCATGAACAAAAACAATCGTCATGGGGTGATAGAAACATATCTACTATACATATATCTCACAACGTATTATGAGATTACGTCTATTGCATTTAGAATTACATAACACATATAATATAAACTGAGCGGAAGCATATATTATGAGAGTAAATGACATAAATAGAGTTAACAACAAAATACTGATGATTAAAGCTTAATATTGTGACATATACAAAAGAATGACTATATAAATATGTTACATGTGACACGAGCCAATATACATCAATAATGTTTGTAAACACATCACATTGATGTACAAAAGAATAGACTATATCTCAAGTCTATACAAAAAATGATACATCCTATGACGCCAATCGTAATAGCCCAAGTAGTTGGCCACAGGATCATCATCGACATCCTCAGAACCTACATCAACAGAATCTATACAACCATAGAGATCATCCATGATTACATAGGTGAAAAAGAATAAGAGTGAGTCAACAATTCTCAATGAATAAAGACCCGCTGACCTTTCACAATGAACCGAATAGTTGATTTACAAAAGTTTACAATAGCAGTTACTAAGGGTTTATCATTTATTTCTAAAACGTAGCGCAACTAATAAAGTAAATACTGTAATCCTAAAAGTATTTGAAATATAATAATAACTCATTATATATAAGTATATTTCAATCTCCTGTTTAGAAATATACACATATGCACTTATCTATGGCATTAGTATATAATATAACTCAGCTACACCTATATACATGCATTCCATCCCCTTTTGGCGAAACATAAGCATATAAGTATATTTAAGCAATAAAACATAAAATCTCATGTGCATCTAGTCGTAAGAATATACATATATTCTATTCTATGCAAACTCATATTGTAATAACCCTGATATCTCTTTAAGGAGACATATGTAATTTAGCATACACCGAGATTATTTATTTACATTATTGCTATTTATTTATATATATAATATTTTTTAAAATGTATTTCGAAAATTTATGTTTCTCTAAAATTTTTTGGGAGACAAAATCTATTTTTCTAGCATTTTTCTAAAATTTTAACCCCATTATTTTTAGAAGATTTTAGACATCCATATTTTCTTCGTTTACAAAAACCCTAATCCCTACTCAGCCACATATCCTCTTGTGACGTTCCTCTTAGTTTCACTACCCCTAATAAATAGAATACTAAGAAACCCTACATGCCTCTTTCTTTTCACTCTTACACAATTTTGTTTGGACGACACCTCTCTTTGTCTCAAACTGCTCTCTTTTCCCACTATGCCGTAAAGTATGTTCCCTCTCTCTCTCTCTCTCTCTCTATCTCTCTCTCTCCATGTGTTCTTGTAATAAAAAAATGGCACGAACCTTATTTTGTCTTGTAGTGGAAAACACCTTTTGGTCTTACATGTAATCTTATAATTTCTCTTCAGCCATTACTTTATCACCAAAAAGGGTTATTATTATCATTATTCTATATATTCAAATTCACTTCATCAAGGACACACACGTAAATCACTTATATTTATTTTGGTTAACAATTGAATATTTTTCTTGGGAGCATCGATTATTGTGAGCAAAATTTATTACCTTCTAGAGAGATGTTGTCCGAAAGTTTTTTTATGCAATAATAGTATTGGGCTTATACAGTGACTAGAACATTAAAGTCATGGATTATTCTTATGCACCTAAGAGCCTATTAGAAACCAATCAAGTCATTTATTGTTCTTTTGAGAGGATTTATTTTCTAGTCTAGGACTGACATAGTTAAGTTATATCAACTCAGGTATTTAATAATACCGGTCAGTCTATTTAGTTGCAATATCGAGGTGATGAAATTCTTGACCCTTTTAAGTGTAGTTTCATTGCATGATTTAATTTAAATACTCTTTATTACTTTGTGCAAAAATATATTATTTTATGATTATTCTTATATTTATTTGACATGATTATACATGCATGAAACACTTTTATAAAGATGTTTTCAATTTCTAAATTTACTTTTGTCTCTCAAATTGGTATGGATATGGTGTTTGTCTCATATATATATTTCTAATTGAAAGAGGGTTGTTTTAAAGAAATTATATTTATGGAAAGTTCTAAACAAGAAAAATTTCTAGTGAAGAGAAAACTCTCCCACATGTTGTCCTAGATAGTTTCATGAGAAGTCAAGGAATAAGAAATAATTTATTATGATAAGGACACATGTGTGGATGAGATAATTTTGGCCTCAGAAACGTTTACAATGTATGAGCTCAGTACCGTTGTTTGAGATGGAAGCGCAACCGCTGAAGGACGTTGAGAAGACGATAATCTATCGATATGTCATACTAGGTGCACTTTGATAAATTAACTGATGGGTAGGTCTACGGCTACAGTCGCTGCCATGGTCAAAAGAACCGTACAACCCTAGTACATAGGGCGTAATAGTGTACATGAGCCCTAATATATGAATAAATGTGATAACCTATTAATGTGTATATTTTACAGAGAAAATGAATGAGTCTTTTTATGATTGCTTTAGTGAGAATTGATTATTTATAAACTAAGAGGTTATCCGTATTTATAATATGATATGTATTAAATATGCTTGTAGTGATTTTAAGAGGATGATATTTTCCCAACAATTATTTTAAAGAAAATTAAGTTAACTCAACTGTTTAATGGTTGAGGTTTTCTTGCTGAGCATTTCTCGCTCACCCCTTATTATGTTTTGCTTTTAAGTTATGAGCAGAATGGTCTATGAGGTTGGAATGGGGGCAGGACTATCTAGGAGTTCATGCATCTTTTATTATTATTTATTTACAATAAGTGTTTTGGCACAATTTCCACGACTATAGGTTTGTCAATAAGAAGTGTAGATGTCAAGAACTACAGTAACCCCACGCTTACACTTAGCCCGTGAATTGTTGGACCTGCGTAAGAAAGGAAAGGATCAGAGAGGGCTTTACTGGCTCTGGCCAGCAAAGTCACTCCGATGCTAAAGTTAGGGAGGCTTCTTTAGTATGTGATAGGTGAGAGAGAGATAGATAGATGAATAGGAGTGATACCTTGGGATTTTATATGGGTGGAAGGAGGGAAGGGGAAACGTATTGAGAATCGCTATCGTTCCGTGGACGCCTCCTTTCATCTTCCTAACTGCTGTGGACCATTATGGGAGGGACGTTTATTGCCAGATCAGACTATTCATGAGGGACGTTTATCGTTCCGTGGACGCCTCCTTTCAGCTTCCTAACTTGCAGTGGACCGTCTGGGCCGGGTCCTTACTGTTCATGAGGGCTATTTCATATGGGCCGACCGGGTACTGTTGCCTTCTGCCTGGGCGGATCCTGACTATTCATGAGGGCTGTTTATATGGGCCGACCGGGTACTGTTCACACTAACAGTTGTTGATCCGTGGGCCGTAAGCTTGTTCTTGGTATTATCAGGGCCGATATTGTGGGGGGGCAGAGCCGATATTGTGGGGGGTGGGTCTGGATGGGTTTCGGTAGTGGAGGAAGGTTCGTTGGATACAATACGGGAGTATTTTAAGATTCGGCCACGGTGGCGCTGAGGGCTCCGGTGCCCGGAGAAGGGGCTGTAGCTCGGTCGGGGAACGACGAGGTGTGTCTGACTGCTCAGATATTGGCCGCCGGGTTGAAGTTTCCGATATTACGCCTAGTTCGCGAAGTATTAGACCATATAAACCTGGCGCCGGCGAAACTACAACCGAATGGGTTTCGGATGATAATTGGCAAGTGCCCTAATGTGGTCGGAGTTTTTTAGGCCGAGGGGCGGCCTCGGTTAACATTGGAAGAATTTTGGTATATGTACAAGCAGGAGAAGAGGCGGGATGGGGCATGGAACTTGCACTCCCGGATTCGAGCCGAAAGCTAGTGGATTTGCCGGGGCGGGTGTCGAGTTTGAAGGGTGTGGAAACCAAGTTCTTCTTCGTGTCTGGGGATGGGTGGGAACACTCTAGAGACGAGGTGCGGCATGGAGCCGATCCAGTGAAACTACGACGTTGTTGGGTGAGCCGTCGGCAGAAAAGCGGCAATGAGTTGCCGTTGACGAAGCGTCAACTGGAGAGGTTGGAGAGGATACTCGCCTGGGCGCAAGGCGAAGAAGCCAGAAAGAATTTGTGGAACAACGTGGATTGGCTTGTTGCAGGATGTACATTTTGAGGAGGCACTAGGTTACTCCGGAGTAAGCTCGTTAACGAATGCGGAGAGAGACGCGAGGGTGTCCTGTGCCGAGGCCAGGGTAGGCGGCGCGCGATCCTTTTTTCCGGGGACCCAAGTTGGGTGTTGCCGCCAAGGCCTCAACCATTCAGATTGCGGAGGACGACGGGTGCAACGCAGAAAAAGAGAAAAACTGTGAGTGTGGCCGGGTCGGTGCCGGCGAAGAAACCCAGGAAAGCTCCACCGCGGGCTGCCCGTTACCGTGGGCGTTCCGAAGGTGGCGCAAGCAACGGAATGAAGTCGAGGGCTAGGCGTGTGGTTCCGGTGGGAACAACTAGTGCCGCTGGAGAACGCGGCGGGAGAACACAGGAAGATGAAGGGTCGAGCGGTACACCTTCTGAGTTATCGGGTCTACTAGCGCAAGTAAATGTGGTAATTGGGAGGGCGAAGGGTGTGCAAACGGGGCGTGCGATACCGGGACGGGGAGTGTGTTCCGTCATGAAGAACAAGGAGAGGCGCGCCCTGAGGCGACGGGGTGGTTAGGTGGAGTCACGGGAGATGAGATGCGGTACATGTCGAGGTCTCCGACGCCGGTGGATTTTGAAGCGGAACTATCGGGGGACCGTCCCCATTCGTTAGGGGAATCGGGAGCCGCGACGGCGTGTTAGAATTGTGGGCGCCGGAGCGCCGGTGATGCCTCGGACAGATATGAAGGATTAGTACGAGGGATGCGAGGAATATTTTGAGTCAAATCAGGGAGTGGGAGCTGGTGGGGCAGATGGCGGGGGCGAGGAGGTGTCGTCCACCTGGCGAAGTGTCAAGAGTAGTGGTATCGGATGAAGGCAGCGACACGGAGCCAACGGTAAGCACGCCGGAGGAACCGACACCACTGGCAATGATAGTCCTGGCGGCCCAGAAACATATATTTATGCAGTCCAGCGATTCAAAGCGTGGAGATAGCACAAGTGTGGAGGAGATAGTCCCGTCTGGGCGAGCGGGGTAATGTTCGGGTCTCCGATGGCGAGGCCGAGTCCGTTGACAAAGGCCGAGAGTCAGTGCTGAGGCCGCGGGGTGCTGTAGGCGAGGCAGAATTTACGGATAATAGCAGGGGATTGGTGCTGTCCCCCCCGCCGTTCAGTTTGAATTTGAGTTAGACTGGAGTAAAAGGAATCAGATTCTCATGACGAATTTGACTTCGATGCTCCACAGCAACGCAGGAGTAGGTTTCGATGGTAATGGGTGAGCCGTCGGTGTCGACGATGAGATGTCCTGCATCAAGGACGGAGGCCGAGATGGGTGAGACCATTGGCGTTGAGGGAATTCGAGTCGAGATTGTGCGGGGACCAGTGGTGAGATTGGGGGAGGAAATGATGTGGAAGACGTGGGTGGTGGAGCCGAAGGGGTTTGCGCGAGTCGTAGTGCGCGGTGTTTCGCTGCTGGCCCAAAGGATATTAGACGAGGCGTTAGCATCACCTTAACACATCTGTACGAGGAACGTGTGCAGCAAGACGCCACCAGAGACAGGAGCTAGTGTGGTGGAACGTCGGTGCAAGTGTGCATTATACAGACGCGTATGTGGGGACCCTTCGTACCGAGTTGTCTAAACGTAGGGCCGGAACTACATCTGGCGTGGTCGGAGGTGTTGTCGTTACGCGGTTTATTCGCGAATTGCTCACGGGAAGCCGGGAACTGGAGAGAGTATGCGGATCAGCTTGAACAGGATTATGACCGAGGGGGAAGAGTTGAGGAACCGAACACGGGAGTTGGATGAAGCATGAGCTGAACTGGCGTTGTTGCCGCTGAGCGTAAGAGCTTCAATGCAGACTTAGTGAGAAAGCAGGAAGAGCTATCAGGAATGCAAGCCAAATGGCGGAGGCAACAACATGAGGTGGAAAGACTACATGCCGTGGGAGGAAGAACTGGCGGTTGCAAGACGAGAGATACTCAGTGGCGCGAGCGAGTGGAGAGGAGTTGCCTTTGGTACGTGAGGAGTTGGCCAGAACGAAAGAAGGAACTTGCAATGGCACAGACCGCCGGCGAGGAGTTGGTATCGGTGCATGAGGAGCTGGCCAAAGTTCGGAAGGAACTCGCAGTGGCACGTATTGCTGCTGAGGAGATGCCGTCGGTTGCGTGAGGAGTTAACCAGGGCGAAGGAGGAGTTAACCAAGGCGAAGGAGGAGTTGGTCTCTGCGTCCAGGGCTGCTGATGGGCTAAAGGGCTGAACGAAGATAGGGCGGTTGAAGACTTGGGTGTATATGCGTCGCAAACGCAGGGTAACGAAGATGAAGTTTCGGCATGTGCGTCGTGTGTGCCGGCAAGGCGCGCCCAGATTGAGGCAGACCTGGAAGGTCGCCTTCATTCGACCAAGGGAAGCCAAGCACTACCGCTAGCAGTTACGTAGGATTCCGCGAGGTAGGGATCTTTTGCTGGGCTCATGGGTATCGGTGGGGTTCCTACACTATGCAGAGGCTGCTTTGGGGACGAGAGTCGGGTCGACATGTCTCGGCTGAAATGGGACGAGCAGCAACCTCCGGCACGGGCTCATCGCAGGTAGGGACCGGTTGTTTTAGGGGA
>FXXK01002249.1:0-11303 GCA_900184695.1 Betula pendula | reverse complement strand
CTGTGTATTCTCAAAGATGGGATGACAATGCTTTGTGGTCTACAGTATCACGAATTGGCGGCCGAGGCTTTCTATTTGATGTCCATCGTATATCACAAACTGGGGCAACTAGAGGAAAGGGAAGAAGCTGCAGCTTCATTCAAGAAACACATAATGGCTCTTGAGAATCCTCAAGATGAGGAAGATCCTCTGTACAGTATGTTATGAAGGAAACCAAACTTGTGTATTCATCTAAACAACCCAAATTACTAATCATTATAGTTATCTTTGTAGTTCATAGATTTCTACTTATCAAAAAATATCTTTGTAGTTCATAGATTTCTATAAAATTTAATTTAAAAATCTTGTCCGGCTTTAAAGAATTCTCTGAAATTTCTCTTCCATAGCATATGGTATGAACAGTTTTCTGGAATATTCAAATTTTGAGGGGTGTTCTGGAAACTCGTGTATAAAATTGAATGCGTGGGGAATGTTCTGGAATCCCCCACCTTGCCACTTAACCAATAGGAAAAAGAGATGATGGGAAGAAGCAAAATTATTGGGATCTCTATATATTGTTTTATTTTTTTTCTTTAGATTTCGTTTGGTACGCAGAATTATTCTTTCATTAGAAAAAGAGAGTAGCTCTTAGGAATGAAAAAATATAGAATAGAATAACTTTGGTGTTGTACAATAGTTATTTCCATTACTCATGAAGGAATGACTATTTCTTAAATTTTTCATGGGACATGAGAACTACTACTTTAATGCTATTTCATTTCACATTCTTTCATTTTCAATAAAAATTATTTATTTTTTTAAGGCAATACTCATTCTGTGTAGCAAACGTAACTTCATTTAATGTTTTAGCTAATGTCTTGTCTCCATTCGGATGCACTGTTGGTGGTTAAAAATTTTAGTTAAAAGCACGTGGCGAAATAAGATTATGTTTAGTTTATGATTTCATTATATTGGGAAGTTTACAGAATTTATGTAATTGTACAGATTGGATTGATAGTGAGTAAATTGAGAAATTTAAGGATTTAGGGTTTGATAAAAGTGGGAATTTGGCTTCTCAGAATTTTGTGATTTAAAGGTGGATTTTTATTTTAGGTATTAACGATTAATTATTTTTGTATTTAGGAGCAAGAAAACCAACTTGGGCGTGGTAACTTCCCATGGTAGTGGTGTAGGAGCGTGAGGTAAATAGAATTGATAAATCTGAATGTTACGAAAATGGTTTTTTAAATAAAATATAAATTTGTAATAAAATATATTTCGGTGTATATATATATATATATGTTTCATTTATGTTAAATTTTAAAATAACGTGAAATTTTGAATAAATCATTCAAATAGCGTGTTGAGCTACATTTATTTATCTTTTTTGGTATGGATGATGCATGATGGTGCAACCACGAAATTTTCTGTTGATTTTGTAAATGTGAATTGCACGAGTTTGGTTTGGAAAAACATTTGTTGACTGATGTGACGTATGAGCATTTTTATGATGAGTTGTGATACTAGATTTTTGGTAAGTAAAAAAGGGCACCTTAGAACACCAGCAATAGCTTCTTTAAAAAAAAAAATTCAGTGTAAGGAATTAAATTATTTTTTACTTCTCTATTTAAATAATCTGTCCAACAGCTTCTTTTATCATTTCTCAATATTATTTAAATATTCTTTAAATTAAATGATAGAAGAAAGAGAGAGGAAAGAGAAATCATTTAAATATTATTTTAAATAAATGGTAGAAGAAAAAGAGGAGAAATAAAGTTTTTTATATTAAAATAATGTTAAGGGAACCCCTTTTAGTTCCCCAAATGAAGGAAACAACTTTAGGAAAGTTGCTGCAGAGGTTTTTTTGAGTCTTTTTAACAGTTTTTCTTATACTAGGGAAGAAAATAAAATTTAAGGAAGCATTTTGTAGCTATCTTTAAAAAAAATATTCCCTCTTTTACTCAAGAAAGTTTTAGCAATATGAGAAATTGAGAACACACAGTAAAATAAGCAAAACATTAGGCAATGAGTGTATATGACTTGGGAGAGGTTTTAATATTTATTGAATCATTGAATTATTTTTATTGCTCATAGGAAAATAGTTGCTCATATGTGTATAATTATTACCAATTGTTATTGAATGACTAAAAATGAACATACTCACTTCAAAAAGGTATAATTTGGACAGTTCCATTTTTGTTTTGGAAATATTGAGAAATGTTGTATTAAATTTATGTGCATAATTCTAGTTGATAAGTGGCTCGACTCTACTTTGTTGATTAATTATTTATGCTTATTGGGGTTGCTCATTAAATTATATTTATATTTTCATAGATACCAAAAACTTTTGTTTTTAGCCGCCTTGAGGATTTTTGGTGCTTTATTGAGATATTGCTTATGATCTTGTGGAGAATTTCGGTAAATCGTTTTTGGCCAATCGTATGTGGTTTAGTTTTAGTGTACACACTGGATGTATATTTTGTTAATTTTTTGAAGATATGTTTAATATTGTAAATATTATGAGGTGACAAATGTAAGCATAATGACTTGTTCACCTTTTAATCATGTGGGTATTAAATTTTTGGATGGCTCATTGGTGATTTAGAGAATATATTAAGGAATATAGTTGCCCTAGTTATCTTGGGAGAATTTATGAAAAAAGTCTACATATTCTCCTCAAATTACTATCCGATTGTTAATGTCTCCCAAACTTTAGATTGAGTCAATGTTTCCCCCAAACTAAAAAAAAGTGTCCATGTCCCCAATGACAAAAATGCCCTTAATAAAAATGAAAATAAAAATTCTCAAAAAAAATGGAAGAAGATGCTGGAAGACGAACAGTGGTCTCATGTGTTAGGCTATGTGAAGCCTGGTTTGTGTCCGACTCGGTATGACAAAAGAAGGATTGCAATTTAAATGAGATTTTTTCTGAGTCTTAATCCATAGAGCAGAGGGTCTTTAAATAGCCGCTTATGTAGTAGGATTTTGTACCCGTGTTTAACGCTTCCCTTTGTATTGTTTCTAAAAACAGTGAAATTTTGCCGCAATACAGTAGACGTAGCCTCTGAGGGTGAACCACTTAAATTTCTGTGTCTTGTAATTGATTATTTTTCCGTTTTCTTTCTCTGTCGCTTTTCATGAGTACTGAAAAATCGGTGACTTTCCCAACATCATACTTCTCCTCTTTCAGCTCCTTATTAAGGAGAGGTTTGAGAGCTGTAAGATTCAAGTCTGTTGCATTGCAGAGGCGCTCAAGGCTGACATGAGTTTCTGTATGATCTTCGGATGCATGATGGAAGTACATGCAAGTCCCTCCACCAAGGTGGCTCTCAGCAAGATTCTTTTTAAAAAAATCTCTTCCAGTATTACCGGATTGCCAGTAGTTGTCTCTTCCAGCATCTTTTTTTTTTTTTTTTTTTTTTGGAAATTTATAGGAGCATTTTTGTCTTATTAAAAAAATTTTAAGGTCATTTTTATTTTTTTACTAGCCTTGAGGAGGACATTGACAATTTTTTGTAAATTGGAGGATATTGATGCAATCTAAAGTCTGTGAGACATTGACATCCATGTGGTAATTTAAGGGGATACGTCCAATCAATTCCAATCACTTGAGAATTTAGGAATGATTATACAAAAAAACGTTGGGACAAAAGCTAACTATGGAGAAGACGTTTATTTTTTGCATTAGGAGTTCAGTCAACTACAAGCTATGAAAAATATTTGGGGCTGCCGGTTGTTGTTGGTAAATATAATGGCGAACTTTTCAGAGTATAAAGGAACATATATGGAATCAAAGTAATGGGTGGAAGGAGACATTTTTATAGCAAGCAGGGAAACAGATCCTTTTCAAAGCGGTAACGATGCATGACAGAAGAAGAACAACATAAAATAAGGATAAATTCAGGTTGATCAGTGTTTCACTGGTCAACGACAGGGTTTTCTGTAGAGTCTCACCACTAAGGGAAGACAAGTCACACATCAAATAGAAAAATCTCATCTCAAGAATTATCATAAATTTGAATACTTTCATTTGATTTCAATAAACTTGATTACATTGATATATATAGGCGTCGGCTTCTTATTTGGAGTACCACTAAAACATAATGATAAATACTAGCACTTCAGTAATTAATCACACATCGATTACATTTTACTTAAATAATAAGATAATAAAGATATTTAAATGATTAGATAAAAAAAATAAATAAATAAACAACTCCTTTAACTGGCCCTTCATGACGTCTGTCACCTATCATCTAACGGTAGCCCACTCGAGGAATTGGACTTTGTGTGGGACTCTGCATCAGGTAATTCAAGCTATCCTAACCTATAGTATGAGTGTGTTCCAATTTGTCACAAATGCTATGTAAAGAGATAAATTCGATGATGCTTTGTTTTGGTAGAGACACAAGGAGTGATTAAAAAATTGTGGATGAGTTGGGCTAGATTGGAGCGTCCCTAGTCAATGGGTGGACCGGGTTCAAAGAATTGGAGCGTTTTAATAAGGCTCTCTTGGTTAAGCAAGGATGTCAGTTAGTTCAAAAGTCGGACACTTTGGTAGGCAGTGGCGGAGCCAAAAAATTATTATTGTATGGGCGTGAACTGAAAATGTGACAAACACAATTAAAAACAAAAATGAAGTCATTTATCACACAATATGTATATCACAAAAAATATATATATGCCAAAAATGTGTCATCAAGGAATTAGAAATAACTAGATAATATAAAGTGGAGAAAAATACCAGTAAAAAACTACCTAATACTGCCTGTAACACCTAAGGATTTAATTAGAACGATTAATAACACTTTGGTGTAAATTGTGATATTGAGATAGATCAAATATATTTAATGTTTAATTTTATATTCTTAGTGTGACTTGAAAAGTGATTAGTTTGAATTAGGCTCAAGAGACATGAAAATGTTTGGAACTTTGAAAGTTTTTAAGAGTTATATAAATAAATGAATAATAATTATTATTTATAATATCCTTTACATGGGCGGAGGATGATGATGGTCCTCCTTCTCTTGACATGGGCGGAGCTTTCCGCTCAGTTGAGGAGAGGGAGGCTCTTCATGCCTTTTTCGTGACAGGGCCCAACATGGAGCGGGTGAGGGCTACCTCTGCACTTGATCAGATGAGGAACCATGACTTCTACCAGGGAAGAAGGCTTGGTCGTTTGGAAAACCAGGTCGCTTGCATGGAAGCGAAAATCATTCGCCTCCAAGGGTAACTTGCCCCCTTGCGCGAGAGGCTACGCGCTCGGCGCTAGGCATTAGCACCTGAGTTTGGGTGGAAGGTCTGGATTCCCGGCAACAACACTTCCTTTGACGAGGACTGAAGCGGGGGTTGTGTCCTTCGCTTTTTGTAAGGGTCGGCGACCCATAGTTTAGTCGGGGTCGGTCAGCTTGTGCGCTTTTGGACCCTCTTTCGCTTTTGTGTTAGGCTTGTGTGCCGAGAAGGTTGTGATCCTCCATGGCTGGAACGCCGACCTTTCTCCTTTAAGCTTTGTACTCTGGTTCAGCATGTTAGGTTCGTGCGCCAAGAGCTTAAGGACTTTGTGACTAGAACACTGATTCTCAATGTCAGGCTCCTGTGCCAAGAGGTTAAGACCTCTATGACTAGAGCACTGATTCTCAATCTTCAAGCTTGAGTTCCAAGGAGTTGGGTCTTCAAGCTTGGGTTTTGGTTCAGCATGCCAGGTTCGTGCACCAAGAGGGCTGCGATCCTCCATTGTTGGAATGCCAACCTTTTTTCTTTAAGCTTTGTACTCCGATTCAGCATGTCAGGTTTGTGCGCCAAGAGGTTAAAACCTCTGTGACTAGAACACTAATTCTCAATGTCAGGCTCGTGCGCTAAAAGGTTAAGACCTCTGTGACTAGAACACTAATTCTCAATGTCAGGCTCGTGCGCCAAGAGGTTAAGACCTCTGTGACTAGAGCACTGATTCTCAATCTTCAAGCTTGAGCTACAAGGAGTTGGAGAAGTTGTAAGAGGTCGGATTGCTGCGAGAGGTATCCAACCCCTATTATGTTTTCCTATGTCCTTCATGTATACATAGAGGAGGAAAGGAAAGGGGGAGACAAGTGAATTTCATCTGTGAATAAAATACAACTTGAAAGTACAAGGAATTACTGGAAATATCTTTTTAAGTGCTCTGCGTTCCAAAGGTGGGATAGTCTCCTTCCTTCCACAATCTCGAGGTGGTAAGTGCTTGGTCGGTTGCACTTCGCAACCCTATAAGGCCCTTCCCAGTTTGGAGCTAGCTTTCCATCCGTGTGCTCCTTGGTTCGCCAAAGTCACCTTTCTTAGCACCCAGTCACCAATCTTGAACTTTTGAGGCTTCACTCTTCGGTTGAAATATTGGGCCGCCTTCTGGCGGTACGAAGCCATTATAGTCTCGGCCTGGTCTCGTCTTTCTTCCAAGAGATCCAGCGGCAGCTTCAACCCTTTGTCATTGAGCTCCGGGTCGTACTTCTGAACACGGAGGCTTGTCAGCTCTGTCTCGACTGGAATGACCGTTTCCGACCCAAAGGTCAGGCCAAAAGGGGTGTCCTCCGTAGGGGTTCTTCTGTTGGTTTGGTAGGTCCACAGTACCCTGTGGAGCTGTTCGGCCCATACGCCCTTCCTGTCTTTAAGCCTTTTCTTTAGGATCTTGAAGATGGTCTTGTTGGTGGGTTCCACTTGTTCGTTAGCTTGTGGATGCCCTGGTGGGGAGAAGTAGTTCCTGATCTTGAGGTCGTCGCACCATTCTCGAAATGCCTGACAGTTGAACTGTTTCCCATTATCTATAACGAAGGCGTGGGGAAGTCCATACCTGCAGACCACTGACCTCCAAAGAAACCTGGTAATGTTCTGAGAGGTGATGTGGACAAGGGCTTCTGCTTCTACCCACTTAGTGAAGTAATCAACTGCCACTACCACAAATTTTACACCTCATTTTTCGGGCGGAAGGGGGCCGACAATATCTACCCCCCACATGGAGAAAGGCCATGGCGAGGCGATGGGGGTGAGCTCCTCAGGTGGACTCTTCTGGTCGTTGGCGAATTTCTGATACTTGTCGCGGGCTTTTACCATTTCTATGGATTGCTGGTACATTTTAGGCCAGTAATATCCAGCCCTGATGGCCTTGTGCGCAAAGATGCGTCCTCCTAAATGACTGTCGCATGCTCCTTCGTGGATTTCTCTCAGAGCATAGTCAGTCTCATCTTGGGACAAACATCTGAGAAGTGGTAAAGTTTGACCTTAGTGGTAAATAGACCCGTCGATGATTGTATACTTAGAGGCCTTCAAGCGTATCATGGTAGTAGCTTTTCGGTCTGCCAGGAGTTGGCCCTCTGTAATGTATCGGAATATCTCCATAGCCCACTCTGGTAGACCTCATATTACACATACCTGGAGGCCGCTGACAATGGCTGGTGTAGGCAACAGGCGAACTTGCACTTCAGAGCTCTCAAGCTCTTCCTCTGTGCCGACCCAATTCGGGCAAGTCTGTCCGCCTCTACGTTCTCTTCTCTAGGGACCCTTTTAACATGGAAACGCGCAAACTGAGTCAAAAGTTCCTTAACCTTTGTGAGTTATTTCTTCATCTTTTCTCCTTTAGTTTCGTACTCACCCAGTATATGGCCAGCTATCATGCGCGAGTCGGTATGGACTTCAACATTTTCGGCTCCAAGCTCGTGAGCAATTGTTAAGCCTGCTACCACAGCTTCGAATTCTGCTTCGTTGTCGGTGGCCTTGAAGCCTATTCTGATGGCGTACTTGATTTCTTGACCTTCCGGAGCTATCAGTACTATACCTGCTCCACTTCGTCTTTTCGTCACTGAACCATCAACACAGACCTTCCAAAGGTTATCCGTTGGCTGGTCCTCCTGGTTGCTAGGGTTTGTGAATTCTGCTATGAAATTAGCCATTGCTTGGCCCTTAACAGCTGCTTTGGGCAAATACTCAATATCGAATTCACCCAACTCCACTGCCCAATTCAGTAGGTGTCTCGAAGTATCGGGCTTGAACAACACTTTCTTCAGAGGATGGTCGGTTAACACCCGAACCATGTGCGCTTGAAAGTACGACCTCAACTTTCTTGCCGAGGTAACCAACGCAAAGGCTAGTTTCTCGATCTGCGGGTATCTGATTTCTGCGCCTCTGAGGGCCCTGCTAGTATAATACACAGGTTTTTGAGCCCCTTGGTCTTCTCTGATTAAGGCTGAGCTAACGACGAAATCGAATACCGCAAGGTACATATAAAGTGGTTCACCCTCTACCATTCGGCTGAGGAGCGGGGAATTGACCATGTAGTTCTTCAGCTGTTGAAAAGCTTCTTCACATTCTTCCTCCCAAACAAAAGCCTTCTTCAATATCTTGAAGAAAGGTAAGCATTTATTTGTGGATCTGGAGATGAACCTGTTAAAGGCGGCTATCCATCCGATGAGCCGTTGTAGTTGCTTTGTGTTTTGGAGGGATTCCGTCTCCAGGACGACCTTTATCTTCTTAGGGTTAGCTCAGGAACTTTCCTGAAGACACGTCGAAAGCACATTTAGCGGGATTGAGCCTCATCCTGTAACGCCTCAAAACACCGAACGTTTCTTCAAGGTCTATCAGGTGGTCTTTGGACTTCAAGCTCTTCACCAACATGTCGTCCACGTACACTTCAACATTTCTTTCTATCTGGTCTGCATTTACCAAGTGCTGATAGGTTGCTCCGGCGTTCTTTAACCCGAAAGGCATCACCTTATAGCAATACAACCCGCGATCCGTAATAAAGGTGGTCGCCTCTTGGTCGAACTCGTGCATCCGAATCTAGTTATAGCCTGAAAAGGCGTCCATAAAGCTCAAGAGGTTGTGGCCCGAAGTAGAGTCTACCAAGAGATCGATCCTCGGGAGCGGGCAGCTGTCCCTGGGACAAGCCTTATTAAGGTCGGTGAAGTCTACGCACATCCTCCACTTGCCTATAGACTTTTTAATCATCACCACATTGGCTAGCCAATCAGGGTAGTGGACTTCCCTGATGAAATTCGCATCCATCAACTTGTCAACTTCTTTGGCTATCGCCTTGTTTCGTTCATGAGCGAAATTTCTCTTCTTCTGTTTGACTAGTTTTGCGGTGGGGTCTATGTTCAGTCTGTGCGAGATGATGTCAGGGTCGATGCCCGGCATATCTTCATGCTTCCAGGCAAATGCATCAAGGTTATTCCTCAGGAACTCCGATAACTTAGATTCCTCTGGCAGTTGTGATCCAATCTTCACCACACGATTGGGGCCGTCGATCGCCACTTCGACTAATTCTTCATCAGGCTCTCATCTCTATACTGTACGTTCATCCTTCACTCGAAGCTGACAGGAAGGGTCTCCTTGGCGCGAGGTTCCTTGAGACTCAGGTTATAGCACTGACGGGCCTCCCTCTAATTTCCTTTCATTATCCTCGTTCCATGTTCGGTGGGGAACTTCATCTTCAGGTGGTAGGTGGAAGTCACCGCCATCAACTTGTTGAGGGTTGGTCTCCCCACTATAGCATTGTAAGCAGACGGCCTGTCAACAACCAAAAAGTCGGTCATAACAGTCTTTTTCCCTGGGCGCCAAACCCGCGGTGAGTGGGAGGGAGATCGTCCCTACCGGGAGCATCCTTTCTCCTGTGAAGCCTACTAAAGGCGTGGGAGCCGGAGCTACTCACTTCCGCTCGATCTTCATCTTCTCATAAGCGGGGAGGAACAAAATGTCAGCCTAGCTTCCGTTATCGACTAGAATACGGTGTATGTTGTAATTCCCGATTATCATAGTCACCACCAACGTGTCATCATGGGGGTAAAAGACCCCCTCTTCATCTTTCGAGGAAAACGTTATAGGTTCCGACCCCGTTCTATGGGCCTTTGAAGGTCGCTCGAGGGAGAGCACTTTTTCTGAAGGCAACCTTCTGGCATAGGATCGCCTTCCTGAGCTGGAAGAGCCACCAGCTGCAAAGCCTACAACAATAGTATGAATTTCCCCAACGGGGTCCTGCCCCCTTGTGGGTTCCGTACGCCGACGAGTGTTACGATCGTCATAGCAGCGTCATTGTTTCGCTTATCAGTCGCGATCATCCGTGCGCCCTCTGTGACTAGAGGGAATGTCAGGGCGACGGTGGTTGTCGTAATTTTGAGCTTTGTTGTGGTACAATTGCTCGATGTTGGCTTGTCATATTTTGGATGCCGTTGGCCGCTACAAATCGGGCCAACTTCCCCCCCTTTTATCATCTCTCTATTTCTATCCGTAGAGAGATGCAATTTTCAGTTTCCTGGCCATGGTCCTGATGATAATCACTATACGTGTGCATGTCCCGCTTCTCCAGAGGGGCCTTCATTTTTTGGGTCGTCTCAAACCTAGGTCACCTTGAATCTGCATGAACACCTCCACCACACTCGTGTTCAGTGGAGTGAAGTTGAACTCTTGGTCTGTCAAAGACTTGCCCTTCTCAGGCTGTTTCGAGCTTTTCTTTGAACTTTTCCACTAGCTGGAAGCTCCTTCTCCCTTGTGGGATTCCTTCTTCTTACTTTGCTCCCTTTGGCTTCGTTTTTCTCTCTGCGTACATTCTCATTGTTTCCCCCTGACTGATGAACCCCTCAGCCTTCTCCATGAATTCCTGCAGGTTGTTGGAGTCTTTTTCACCAACTCGATGACAAAGGGCCCCTTGTGCCAAAGTCCATTGAGGGCCACAGTTAAAACTACACTCCTCCTGACATATCCTCTGTAGCCACCTTCTCCTTATTCAACATTTGGAGATAATCTTTGAAAGACTCGGTCTCTCCTTGTCTCGCGAGCGAGCATGTATGGCAACGTGTCCTTGCATTTCTTCCGCGAGGAACTGCATAAGGAATATCTTGGTCAAGCTCTCAAAGCTGTCTATGGAACCGATGGGTAACCCCCCCGAACCATTCTTGAGCGCTGCCCTCCAGGGTGAGGGAAACGCGTGACAGACGATCTCGTTTGTCGTTGCATGCAGGTTTATATCAGCCTTATAGGACTTCAAGTGGCCAACGAGGTCCACCTGTCCTGTCGTAAGGCTTGATGGGAGGAACTTTGAATCTTCCAGGGATGGGGTGCCTCATGACACATGCAGTGAAGGCAGAACCTGCGTTTTGGATAATGGAATCAACCGTGGACAGTTTTCCTCCCATATCTTGGAGCACTGCATCATACTTGGCTTCCAGACTTCGAATCAAAGCGTGGACGTCTCCTTCCGGAGGCGGAGGGTTGCCTGATAGTAACCTCCCTAGGGTTTCAATAACCTTCACCTTTAAAGTTCAAATGACGCCCGGGCCCCCGCCTCTGAACGAGGCCCGCCTTGGAAA
>FXXK01002248.1:619-33781 GCA_900184695.1 Betula pendula | reverse complement strand
AAGAAGAGATTAATGAAATAGTTCATAATCACCAATATTCATTAATATTCAATGCAATTATCTCTCATTTCCTCCTATAAGTCTCTGGCCCTTTCGGCTTTGCTAAGGGACTGTTAATCCTTCGTTCACCTTTTTCAGGACGCACTTTGCTCCTTGAATTAACATGCTTTTCATGAAGCTTTTCGACTCTTCTTATTTAACTTGGAAATCTCTTTTAAGCTTCCAACAGTTATAACTAAGAATACCTTTTTTTTTCTAGCTTCACTCTCAACCTTTAGGAAGAACTCTGGCTTCTTATTTAACTGGAACTCTCACGTTGGCTTCCAGCAGTTAACATAAGAACATCTTTCTAGCTTACTATTTAATTGACAAAAACTCCTGGTTTCTTATTTAACCTGGAACTCTTTCTTAGATTCTCACATTTTAACATAGGACGACATTTTGTGGTTTTCCAAGTTCTAATTATATCTTATTCTGCATTTGGTCAATAGTAATGCAATAACATGTAATCCTTAAAACCATAATTTTGATTTCATAATCATCTCCTTTCATTTCATAACTTATTTCAAAACATCGTAAAAATAATCAGAAACATATAATCTGTTTATCATAAATACTCAAGACTTCATAAACTATAATGATCATCAAAACATAGTATTTTTGCTTAGTAAGTAAAATATTTACTTTTCGTATCTGATTAGAAACTCCTTCTTATCGTTTTTTATACAACTCACTGCAATTAATTGCGCCACATGCGCGATGGTATATTAATCTAAAACTATTTTTAAACTAATATCTAAACCATTAATTATTTTCTCTTATACTCCTGTCCAAAAAATAGAGCAGCTAATGACATATACTTAAAATATTAATAATGTACACTTGGGCATTATAGACGAGCATGTTTGAACAATATCATAATACAACTTGAGCATTATAAATCATATCTAAAATGTTATAATACAATTTATGACATTATAACGGCATAATGTAAAATATCATAATACCACTGGGCATTATTAACAACATTTTACAATATCATAATTCAACTTAGGCATTAGAATCAGCAAATATCTAAAATGTCATAAATACAACTGGGCTTAATAATGGCATATGTCAAATATTATATACCAATTTGGGCATTATAACAGCATGTTTTACAATGTCATAATACAGACTTTGAGCAGTATAAAGCATTATTCAAATGTCATACATAAAATTTGGGCATTATAACGGCATATATAGAATATTTAAAATACCACATTGAGCATTATATCAGCATGTTTAATGTCATAACACAACTAGGCATTAAAACAGCATATTTAAATGTCTAATAACAACTTGGGGCATTATCCGCATATTAAAATATTATAATAACCACTTGGGCATTATAACAGAATGTTTACAAATCATAATACAATTTGGCATTAATAATAGGATATCCAAAAATGTCAAAATACCAACTTGGACATTTAACGGCATATTAAAAATATTTAATACCACTTAGGCATTATACAGCATGTTTACAATGTCATAATACAACTTGTATTATAACAGCATTATCTAAAATTCTACATCAATATACTGTGGACATTTAAAACGGCGCTATTATAAAATACATAATAAATTATTAGGCAGCAACAACGACACATTCGTAATATTCTAAAATGATGATTGAATATAATATTCTTCCTTGAAATATTCTTCATACTTTCCTAATAATTTAGACTTTATAACGACATAAATTAAATTTTAATAACTAGAATTGAATAACAATCTCACCTTAAGCTCCAAAGCTTGAAGATTTAAGACTATATTATTTTTCTTTTCTCACTGTAACTTAGTACGAGAGAGGATACTTAATAAGAAGAATTTTTTGAATGGAAAATACTGCCTAATGATCCTACGACGAAAGAATGTAATCCCTTATCCTCCCTTCTAGTATTCCTAATGCAAAAAATAAACTCTTCTGCATAGTTAGCCTTTTTTCCGAACGTTTTTTTTTTAGTATAACCGTTCGTGAATTCTCAAGTGATCGGACCAATTGTTTACGGTCACTTATAACTTTTGTTGCAAAATTGAAGCGTCCCGATTTTTTTTTTTTTTTTTTTTAGATGTAATGAATGTGAAAAGAAAAGAAACGAATGTATAAGGATGGAATCTGTTGCTGAGTCAACTAATAAATAAATTAAGGAAAAATTCAGGTATCCCTAAATTATCACATGAAATGTCAATGTCTCCCAAACTTTAGATTGCGTGCAATATTATTTAAATTTATAAAAAATTGTCAATTTCCTGCTTCATGACTAGTAAAAAAATAAAAATGACCCTAAAATTTTTTAATAAGACAAAAATAACTTTCTATAATTCCAAAAAACTAAAAACTAAAAGTAATTATAGTTTTTTTAATTATTAAAAAAAAAAAAAAAGAGATGCTTGGAAGGAGACAACTACTGGCAATCCGATAAATACTGGAAGAGATTTTTTTTAAAAAAAATGTTGCTGAGAGCCACCCCTGGTGGAGGGACTTGCATGATACTTCCATTATGCATCCGAAGATCATACAAAAACTCATGTCAGCCTTGACGCCTCTGCAATGCAACAGACTTGATCTTACAGCCTCAAACCTCTCCTCAATAAGGAGGAGCTGAGAGAGGAGAAAGCATGATATTGGGAAAATGACTGATTTTTCAGTATATGTGAAAAGAGAAAGAAAACGGAAAAATAATTAATCACAAGACACAGAAATTTAAGTGGTTCATCCTCAGGGGCTACGTCCACTGTGTTGCGGCAAAATTTCACTATTTTCCGGGAACAGTACAAAGGGAGGCCTCAAACGCGAATACAACACCCTACTACATTAAGCGGCTATTTAAAGATCCTCTGCTCCCATGGACTAAGCCTAAAAAAAAATCTTATTTAAATCGTAGAATTTCTTTTGTCGTAACGGGTCGGGCACAAATCAAGGCTCCACATAGTCTAACACTTGAGACCACCATTTGTCTTCCAGCATCCTCTTCCATTTTTTAGAATTTTTATTTTTACTAAAGGACATTTTTTCATTGGGGGACATGACACTTTTTTGTAGTTTGGAGAAACATTGACCAAATCTAAAGTTCAGGGGTGGCTCAACCTTAGGCGGATTAGGGCGGCCGCCTTAAGGCCCCAATTAATAAATAATTAATGAAGTTTTTTTTCAAAAAAAAAAAAAAAATTAAGCCTTAATTATAATAAATATTCTTTAATTAAGGCCCCCAATTAATAACTAAATATTAATAAAGACTTATTACATAAAAAAAATATTTTTGGTCCTAATTATAGTCAATATTCTCTAATTAAGGCTCTTAATTAATAAATATTGATGAAGTCTTATTCCATAAAAAAAATTAAGGCCTACTATAGTCAATATTCTTTAATTAAAACCCAAAATTATGATAAAATGTAAATAAATAATTAATAGTGGCTTTTATCCACACGCAATTAATTAATAATTATGGTAAATAAATAATTATAGTCAATATTCTCTAATTAAGGCCCCAAATTATTATTGGAGCCCAACGTTCACAATAAAATGGGAAGAAACAAAAATTAAATGTTAAGAATATGAAAAAGTTTTTAAATATTTTATTCAATTACGAACTTCTCTCTTAATAAGTTTTAAGAAATTACAATCACTAGACGATGATAGTTTGCACAAAAAAAGTCTTAATCTTAAAGGTTTTCTAAAACATGATATCTATTATGATATTAATGGTTTAGATTTATTTTCAGAATTAAAATTTTTTAAAAAAATTTTACAAATAGAAGAAAGTGCTTAAATTGACACATTAAATTATATAAAAACACTTAATTCTTTTCCTAATGCATGTATCACTTATAAAATTTTATTGACAATACCTATTACAGTTGCTTCTGCAGAAAGAAGTTTTTCAAAATTAAAATTGATAAAATTCTACCTAAAATCAACAATGTTACAAGAAAAATTAAATGGATTAACCATAGTATCAATTGAAAAGGAAATGTTAGAAAAACATGAATATAAAACTTGAATACGTAATTTTGCATCACAAAAATAAGAAGAATGATTTTTAAAAATTTAATATTTAATTAATATTTAATTTTTAAAAATAAAAAATAAAAAAACCTCATTCAAACTTCTCGCCTTAGGCCCCGAAATGTATTGAGCCGGCCCTGCTAAAGTTTGGGGAGACATTAACAATCGAATGGTAGTTTGAAAAGAGTACGTAGACTTTTCCTATAAATTCTCCCATGATAACTAGGGCAACTATATTCCTTACTATATTCTCTAAATCATCAATGAGCCATCCAAAAATTTAATACCCACATGATTAAAAGGTGAACAAGTCATTATGCTTAATTACATTTGTCACCTCATATAATATTTACAATATTATTAAACATATCTTCAAAAAATGAACAAAATATATATACATGCAGTGTGTAAACTAAAACTAAACCACATACGATTGTCCAAAAACGATTTACCAAAATTCTCCACAAGATCATAAGCAATATCTCAATAAAGCACCAAATATCCTCGAGGTGGCTAAGATCAAAAGTTTTTGGTATCTATGAAAATATAAATATAATTTAATGAGCAACCCCAATAAGCATAAATAATTAATCAAGAAAGTAGAGTCTGAGCCACTTATCAACTAGAATTATGCACATAAATTTAATACAACATTTCTCAATATTTCCAAAACAAAAATGGAACTGTCCAAAATAATACCTTTTTGAAAATATATACACAAATATGAGATATTTCATTTTTAGTCATTCAATAACAATGGTAATAAATTATACACATATGAGCAATAAAAATAATTCAATGATTCAATAGATATTAAAACCATATCCCATTGTCATTTACTCATTGCCTGATGCTTTTGCCTTATTTGACTGGGTTGCGTGGTTTTAAATTTCTCATATTGGTGCTAAAACTTCTTCGAGAGCAAGAAGAAGAGGAAAATTATTAATAAGGTGCCAATTTCCACTTTCCAAAAATTCAGTATCACATTTCATCATAAAAATTTCACATTATTTTGAAGTTTAACATTAATGAGAAATATGCACATGTAAATACACAGAAATGCATTTTATTACAAATTTATATTTTATGTAAAAAACCATTTTTGTAACATTCAGATTTATCAATTCTATTTACCTCACGCTCCTACACCACTACCATGGGAAGTTACCACGCCCAAGTTGGTTTTCTTGCTCCTAAATACAAAAATAATTAATTGTTAATACCTAAAATAAAAATCCACCTTCAAATCACAAAATTCTGAGAAGCCAAATTCCCACTTTTATCAAACCCTAAATCCTTAAATTTCTCAATTTACTCACTATCAATCCAATCTGTACAATTACATAAATTCTGTTAACTTCCCAATATAATAAAATCATAAACTAAACATAATTATTCCAAAAACACTTATGTCGCCCCGTGCAAAAATTAGCCAAAACATTACGTGCGAAATTGTTTAGTAATGAGCACTGCCCGGCACTGCCATGAACCAAAAACTGTTTATAGAAACAGTACTGCTGCTGGTTCTAAAATGCCGAGAAGGACGTGTGGTTTCCTCTTCAAGCCATACCCAACAGTACGTGAGAAGACTAAAGATTCGTTTGGCACACTGTATGATTATTTTATTAAAATAAATAAAAAAAAATTTTTGAAAATGAAACAATGTGAAATAAAATAGCCTTAAAGTAGTAATTCTCATGTTTTATGAGAAAAAATTTAAGAAATAGTCATTTCCCCATAAACAATGGAAATAACTATTTCAAGTGTTAAATTTTTATCATATATTATAACACCAAAGCTATTCTAATCCAGATTCTTCCATTCCTAAGAGCTACTCCATTTTTTAAATGAAATAATAATTTCGCGTAATAAACATAACCTAAAAGAGAAGAATAAAACAATATAGAGAGATTCCAATAATTTTGCTTCTTCCCATCATCTCTTTTTTCCTTTTGGTGAAGTAGCAAGGTGGGAGAATCCAGCACATTCCCCACGCATTCAATTTTTTTTATACTCGAGTTTCCAAAACGCCCCTCTCAAAATTTGAATATTCCAGAAACTGTTCATACCATATGCTATGGAAGAGAAATTTCAGAGAATTATTTAAAGCCGGGCAAGATTTTTAAATTAAATTTTATAAAAATCTATGAACTACAAAGATTTTTTTTTGATAAGTAGAAATCTATGAACTACAAAGATAATATAATGATTAGTAATTTGGGTTGTTTAGATGAATACACAAGTTTGGTTTCCTTCATAACATACTGTACAGAGGATCTTCCTCATCTTGAGGATTCTCAAGAGCCATTATGTGTTTCTTGAATGAAGCTGCAGCTTCTTCCCTTTCCTCTAGTTGCCCAGTTTGTGATATACGATGGACATCAAATAGAAAGCCTCGGCCGCCAATTCGTGATAACTGTAGACCACAAAGCATTGCATCCCATCTTTGAGAATACACAGACAAAAAAAAAAAAAAAAAAAAGAGAACAAAAACAACGCACCAATCCAATCCATAGCAAATAAAACTTTGGCACACAGAAACACTAAGACGGTGGATTTTTAGAAAGATGATGCTTGAAGATTTCACTCAATACAGGATACGGGATCATGACAATAGTTTTAGACTTCCATACCATGCTGTCTACAGAGTTAAGATAAAATAAACACATAAGATATCTTACAAATGCATACATATCTTACATTCATATCATAAGATAACTTTACCTCCAACACTTGAAGTTCAACAGAAGCTTGTCTCAAGGATCCAGCCACAACCTCAGAATTCTCGGAAACTGGTGAGAAAATCGAATGAAATTGTAAGGTGCTAATAATACTTCCCAATATAGTTTACTTAACCAAAAAATCAAAAACAAAATACGGAAAAATAAAGTAGGAATCCATAATGAATTCAAAATACACCAGGACAGCAAGTCAACAATCCAAAAAATTTTATTTAGGGAAGCCCCAGAACATGGCAACAAATATTTCATATCGGTATCTATTGTTCGTGAAACCAAGATTCTTTGGTACTTCCACAGCCCAAAAAACTTGAACTGGAGATGTTGTCAATTTGGTTGGGCGAGGAGAAAAAAAGCATTCACTATATTCTGGTCCCATAAATTTCAATAAGTCAAGATTTCATCACCAAGGGTCTAGTATCATCTGTTAATGCAATATAAATTATATCCTATAAGTCTATAACATAGAAACAGTGGACCATGACACCATTAGTCATGAACATAAGGATTTTAACCAATATGGAAAAAAGCACCTACGGCTCTTATTTATGAAAAGATTATACTTCCACAGAAATTATGTTGGTGGGAGGATCTCATTGACAAACATAAGGCGGCCTCCTCTTAGTGCAAGTTTTCTCTTTCCTGTTAATTTTTATTATAATAGAATCAACATTTTATTTTAGTTTAGGCCTACCTGTACAATACACTGAAGTAATTGGTCGTGCTTTTATTCTTTTGCACGTGTGAAAGTGAGAACACCTTGAAACCAAAAAAAGACAGCTGACTTTAATATATCTTAATCACCAAGCATATGGTCAAATGTGCTATACCTTGTGGATTTCAGCAAGCAAAGAACAGTGGCATTCTCAACCTGCAGATTAAATTGGTAACACATGCAAAAGAGGGAGTGTGCTACTGCTGCTGCCTGCAAATAACATTGTATTAAAACAGATAAGCAAACTTAGGAAACACAAACAAGTAATTGAACCCCATACCTCTAGAATAACTACATTCAATTTCAGGATTATTCATCTTGATGCCAGACTATGCAATTTAGTATTTCACAAAACCAGCACTAAATTTGCCAATACAATAGCTTGTCTCAGCTCCTCTTGACAACTTAACTGACTAATAGCCAGAAACTCCCACCAATATCTGTGTTTTAATATTATTTTTTATACGTACCACAAACTATCATACATAGGAATACTTGCTTTATACTATTTAGTATATATGCCGAGGTTATTACTAATTTTTATTTTGCAATATATATAACGTCTATCCTTTCCATGCTGTCCCTACTGGATTGATGTTTAGAATCTATGCAGGTACGGACATTCATTCCTCATTTATAACACAAGCTACAGCAAAAGTTATTATAGATTGCAAGATATAAAGAAGCTCACCTACACTATATTGAAATAACAAGCCTCACTGAACTGGTTTGCAGCAAGCAATGTACGAACATGGCGAAGGCTTGCTTCTGTCTTCAGCTCCATATCCACACCAGGGACAGATGATGCTAAAACTCCAAGTTCATCACATACTTTCTGCGCCAGCTTCAGATGCCCTCTGTATAATAGTGCAATATTGAATTTATATCCAAAGTCATGATTAATGTGGACAGCATGTACACAGCATATAAATTAGAAAATCATGAAAACAATGCACACAGTAGACTTACCGATGTAAAGTATGCTCATGGAGCAGTTGCAACTTTAGTCGCAAGATTCGTGATCTTGATAAAGACAAAAACTTCTCCTCAGCTATTTTAAGTGCGGCAAATGCCTCAAAAAATATAGAGAAAAATAAAACACTCATCAAGGATGAGAAACCATAGATAGATAAAGTATACTTATTTATTGTTTTGAGAACTAAAGTAATAGATAGACCAAAGCAAGCCAAAGAATGAAGCAGAAAATCCCAATTTACAGATTCATACGCTTTCATGAGATCAACTTTCAAAGTACAACGAGCTTTCCCACCCTTCTTATGATAATCCCTTAACACCTCTTGAGCCAACAAAATATTCTCAGAAATGCTTCGATTTGGCACAAAAGCTGCTTGATTCGAACTAATAATCCCATCCAAGCAAGAGACCAATCAATTGGCCAAAATCTTAGTGATGCATTTATAAATAAAGTTGCAACAAGAAATTGGCCTATAATCCCCCATAGAAGTAGGGTTAATCTTTTTAGGAACCAAAGTAATAATGGTAGCATTTACTCTGTTCAAAAGTTTACTAGACACAAAAAAAGATTTTATAGCATCAAGCACATCACCTCCAATAATTGGCCAAGCATGTTTGAAAAATTCAGCCATGAACCCATCCGAACCTGGAGATTTGTTATTCTTCATAGCAAAAATTGTCTTCCTAATCTCCTCATTTTCAATTGGTCTCCTCAGTTCATCATACTGTGCAGATGAAATCCACTTCTGCACTAACTCAGAAATCCTGTTAGCTTTCCTTTCCTTTCATCAAAAATTAGATCATTAGACCCCAAAAGATTTTTTGTAGAAATCAACTGCTACCCTCTTGATTTGGCTTTCTTCCTCAACCCGTAAACCTTGCTCATCCCACAGATGGTGAATCCAATTCTTAGCATTTCTGACTTTGAAAACTATATGGAAGAAAGAGCTATTTTGATCACCAATTTGCACCCACTGAATTTGAGCCTTCTGCCCCAAAAAAGCCTCCTTTGCTTTAGACACCGAGACATACTCATGAATGGTTTCTTTTTCCCTAACTAAACAATCAGTTGAACCTCAAGAAGAAATGACATCTTTTTGAGCTTGTTGCATCCTTATATGAGCAAGAAAAACCTTCTGCTGTTCCCATAGCACACCCTGTTCTGATTTTTCAAAACATCCTTTACAGCTTTCAGCTTAGAATACAGACAAAACATTGGAAATCCCTCAAATTCTGATTCCCAACCTTCCGTAACCCATTGCAAAAACTGAGGATTTTCTGCCCAATAGCTAAAGAATTTAAAAGGCTTAGGCCCAAAACTCTTTACACTACCAACAGAGACTAACATATAAGCATGATCAGAAACACCTCCTTCAAAAAACTCTACCAAAGTGTTCCCAAAATTCTCCATCCAGAATTCATTAACAAGAATTCTATCCAACTTTTTAGCATCAAAAGCACTGCCCTCTTGCTTATTAGACCAAGAGAACAAACTACCACTAAAATTCAGATCCTCAACTTCAATATCTCTAACACACTTTTTAAAATTTTCCTCATAAGAGTTAAGTCTATCATTCCCCATTTCTCCTCAACAGATAACACGACATTAAAATCTCCCCCTAGCGCCAAGGTTCCTGACCAACCTGATTTTTAACCAACCCAGTCTATCCCACAAACATCTCCTATCAGCACCTTTGTTAGCCCGTAGATGAAAGATTGACACCAAAAACTTTCCCATCTTTAAATCTTCAATTCTACAACTTATGTCCTGCTCACTCTTACCCAGAACAGCAATAGCCAAAGCCTCCTTATTCCAACAAACCGAGATACGACCTAAAGGATTAAACTCATAGTTAGAAAAAATTCCCCACTCAGGCAACATAGCTTCTGTTATTTTATCAACCTTCTCTACCTTTACTCGGGTTTCAATAAGGCAAACCACATCAACCCTCAGCCGTCTAACCATATTCCTCACCTCCCTCTGCTTAGAGAGGTCATTAAGACCCCTCACATTCCAAACAAGAAACTTCATACGGTTGGAGAAAAACCCCGCACCCATCCGCCCCTATCTCCTCAATTTGGCCCTTTCCTTTATCCTTCACGATAGACAATTCTTTATGTAAAGCCTCTTTAGTAATCCTCTGAATAGTATGAATTTTCAGACGATCAGAAAATATCTCCCCCTCCTCCACATCCCTTTCCTTATGAGCCTGCAAAGGCTCAAAAGAGTTAGAGAGCCTAGTAGCCCCCCCAACCTTTTCCTTCTTAGAATCAGGAATTGAAGCCAGAGTATTCTTTGAAGGCACTATAGGTGGTCAATCATTTCATCTCCAAGAGCGACTTAATCGACGAAGGATGGGGCGCAGCAATACGGGTAGATGTTTGTAGCAGGGACAAATAGAGCTCGAGGATTGGTTAACAATCAGGGTTTGGTTCAGTGATTTACCTGGCCATCTTCTTGAATAAGAGGCGCGAGATTGGCTGAAATATGTTCGTGTGTTGGCTTATTCGGTGTTGAGGATGATAGGGGCGTGTGGACAGACTGAGTGATTGTTGGGTTAGAGTGGAAGGTGCTCTCGTTTGAGTTGATTGAAATTTCTGTAAGAGCGTGGTCCTGTGAGATGAGGACCGGATGTGTGTGTGTAGTGGGGGAGTTAATTTTAGTATAGCAGGAGTAAGTTCTGTGATGGCAGTGAGAGCAATTAATAGGCAGAGAGAAGGCAGTGGTTGTGTGTTGTTGCTAAATAGTAGATGTACGCAGCTGTACTCTGTGAAGGGTTTGCTCGCGTATGGGGATGAAAATTGTGGAGCGCGGCTATTTGATGGAGTTTATTGGACAGTTAGAGAGTTGCATGGAAACTGTATGCCGTTGCCATGGGTATTCGGGCTTATAGGGTGCTCATAGCCGATTTGTAGGATGTGAAATTATGATTTTTGTTTTTTTGTTTTGTTTGTTATACAGCATTTGTATTCTCTTGCCTAAACTTGCCGTGCAGAGAGTATTCTATTGGCGCCTCTAGGGTATATTGTGATAGCAATGAGCGTTGAAGGTTATAGTATAAGTTTGTGTATTAGGGAATGGGTCTCTCGAAGATTATTGAGCGCGATTTGGGGAGGCTTCATTGTGGTTGGATTCAGTCTAAGTCTGCCAAAGCGTGGTATATCAAGAATGGTTTGTTGATTGCAAAAGGTACTGCTTAGGTAAAATATATCGCTATTATATATTAACGTGAAAGCAATGCTCGTCTCGGCTTGGTGATAATGCTCTGAGAAGGATCAACACAGCTTAGTTCTGATTTTATACAAAAGGGGGTTTTACAGCGTTTTGCTCGACTCGTTTTGATGCCTTCAATTACGACATTAAACTCTGTATGTGATATTTATTCTCTCTCTGGCACAGACTTGCTAGTTTCCGCGCTCGATACATTCTCTCGCCCTGCCAAACTCGCGCGCTCTCTCTCTTGACTTGCCTCATACTAGCTCCTATAAGACGAATTCTTAAATGCATGGACTTTGCCCGTATAAATTTCTTTTTACACTACCAACTCTCAGTGTCAAGCATCCGTGTCTTAGTACAATGATCAAGTTGCCACTGTTCTGCCTATGTATGTCAAGATCGTCACGTCCTCTATTGGGTAGTATGTTACAATCTACGCTATGTAGTCGCATGGAATGTTTTCGTGGTACAGTCGTTCAGTTAGTAAGATGGGTTTTCGATAATCTGTATTTTTTTTGCAACATAGTCTTGTGTCTCGCTGCTTTGCTTTTTTATGGAGACCTTATAAGAGAAACAAACTACTCAACTAAATTTCGCTGCGCGCTGATCTGTGTTTTTGCAGCACACTTAGTTTCTCAAGCGATCATGACGCGTCTACGAGGAATCATTCAGTGTTCCTGCAGACATTCTCTCACATATACGATGATATATGTAGGGAGATCTTCTCTCGCTCCCTTAGCCGGCCTAAGTGTCTCACTGGACCATTAACTCTGTATGTGATGTTCACAACCTCAAGTCAAAAGTATCAACAAAAAATAAATACACTATCAGACAAACCTTTGTATAGACACCGTAAGTTAATGAAAAGATTAGATGAGCCATTATTCCCTTAATGGCACATTCTTTCACTATAATTTCAATGCTTTTGTATTATTTCTCATCTTGCTTCACTCTCCTACCTCAGAAACAGCAATAGGCTAATAAGCTCGCTCCCTCTCCTTTATCCAATCGTAATCACGACCGCAGTGTGTCACACACGATAGCACTAAGGAGTTCAAAGCGTCTTGTTGTAGATGTGGTGTCTGGTGGTCAAAAGTTGAAAGCACATGTGGTCGTGGACATTGTTCTTAGATGGTTGTATCGACAGTCTGTGGCTACTGCCTTCAGGTGAATGTTTATTTGTAGGTGGTCAGATATTTATGTGTTGAAGGCATAGAGCTCAGGCCTCGGAGCCTGATCATTAGATGTATTCCTACACTACCTTGTGCTAAGTGGAGATGGCATGTATGGATCGCCTTCACATGTTCACAGAGAACAGAGTAGATTGTTATGGGTGGTGCGAGAGTCTAGTAGCACTTCGCGATCCCACTCCCGCGCCCCTCGGTAGATATTGCTTATAGTGCTTTTCCCTACAATGATTGGCTGCGTTCTTACCTTTCCCTGATTCTGACGTTACAACGGTTGGGGGGTGGTTATGTAACGCTCTTTATTGTCTAGAGTCCTCCTATCTTTGTAGAGATATTGATGTGTTAAGTAGAATAGTGTGTCGGGGAGGGGAACGCGGGGGGAATCAGAGAATAAAATTATTTTCTCGACTCTGCTCCCTGCACATCCCTTTCCTTCTATGACAGTCATGCATATCAGGGCCTCGGAATATAATGATTGGGTGGAGCCTTTACGGCTCGCGTACTCTCCCCAACCTCTTGTTGAGAATGGCAGAATTGAAGCACAGGACGTATTCTAATGTGGTGAAAAAGGGCCACTATTTAATTATGTAGTAGGAGATGTAGGGGCGGAATCATGGGTGCGGGGGGTTTTTCTCAACCGTTATGCAGGTTTCTCGTTTGGAATGTGGGAGGGTCTTAACGTGCCAATCACAGATATCTTGCACTTGGACCTCTCTATAAGACCCATACGCTATGCGGTATATATATTCGTGTTGGGAACTGATTGAGCAAGAATCTAATACTTGTGTCTACTAATGTCTTGTTGGAGATTCCTTTTTGAACCATCAGCATCTTCAACGAACGTGTCCACTATTAAACCTTCACCTGGCAGGGGCCACAGCTCAACCTTCTTAGGAATTCGGATACTGCTTTTTCCTCCTTTGGACACGCATTACACTCTGAACCAAACGCGATGGAAACTTTAAATGCTTGTGTGCTTGATTGTGTTGAAGGTTGTAAAATAACAAGAAAGCTATGTTGCGGGGGAGTTTGTGTGGATAATTATGGAGAAGACATAAGGTATATACATGTTGTGTGATAAGTGGAAAATGGACAGTTTCTAATCGTCGCATTTATAGTGAGTAGAAGTTTAGCCCTGGAGTATTAATCCATTATTGTACCTTGGAAGCTCTCAATGGATAAGGTCTGGAATAATAGGATGGCTGTCATTAGGACCCTACATTGCTGTTATGAGGTCGAACAGATGGGTGTCGGCGCCAGCAAGCACTTCTCTCAGCTCGTGGAGAATTGAAGATTTAAAGATGGGGAAAAATTATCCTGGGGTTTTGGCTATTGTTCGCAAGAAGAAACAATCACTTCTCTTAGCATACGGGTTGTGATTGAATTTGCCATAAAAAACCAGGATCGCTAGAGTAGGAAGGACTTAACATATTTTGATATTGTGGGATACGACTCGCAAGGGAACTTAGGCAGGTTAACTTCACAAAGAGCATCCAGGTCAACATTATTGGGTCAAACGCGAACCGATGATAGGCACGATACAAAACGCCTCGGACGAGTATATTTATAAGGTCGCGAACAGACAGCTGGTATAGATTGTGGGATGGGGAGAGAATAGTGGGGGCATTACATGAAATGTGGGGAAGAGAGATAGAGTTTCAAGTGGGAACTTGCGACTTGATGAGGAAAATTTTAAAAGTGTGTTAGAGATTTGAGGGTTGAGGATACGTTTTAGTGGTAGTTTGTTCTCTTGGCTGTAATGTGTACGAGCCTCTCAGCGTGCCAGAAATGAAAGATATTACTGATAATGAAGGACAAAACTGAGTCGAGAGCTTTATTTATACTTTTTATTCTTTTTTTAACGTGCAACATTTTTTCTTTCTCTTTTTCTTTTTCGCTAATAAGACCTTTCATCAAACAGTTTGAAGTCCACTTGAGAATCGATTCTACCTGGAGCCGGCCCAAATGGGTTTCCATTCTGAAGCCCATTCCATTACACTTCATGCAACGGCTAGTTCACAAAAATTCTGATTTCCCTAAAACTTCGGGGTATGCTGTTAGATGATGTAAAAGGCTGGTATTCAAAAAAAAAAAAAAATATCAAATTCCCCTAAATTTTCGGATAGCACACATTAGACAATCAGAATCAAAGAGCTGAGCGGAGAGGTGTTTTTTGTTGTGGATAACTCAACGGCTCTGCAAAGGTATTTCGCACTGAATATCCTTCTCTTGTTATATTGCATGTATTTCTTAGAGCGCGCTGTCTCTGCTAGATGATCGCTGCCAATTTGTCTATTGGTGAGAGACGCTCTCTCTCTCACCTCTTCTCTCTGGTAGAATGTTTCCAGATTGCTTTAATGGGAGGTTTCGCATGCTCTATTTTGCAATTCTCCAGCTTTAGTCTATTGTCCGAATATTGTCGGCTGCATTTAGCTCTACGGGCCTAGAGCTTTCGTGAGTTTCAAAATAAGACGTTCTTCTGAGGCGCGCCCTTGCTCCTTTCATGCTCACTGAAACCATAATCTTGTCGTATTTGGGCAGAAAATCCTCCAGTTTTGCAGTTTGGCGTAGCACATGGGGGTCACCAGGTAAGACAAGAGCGCATATAGGAGAACATCAGAATTTGAGGGAGAGTTCAGGCAAGCTTTCCTGCGGTCTTCTTCAAAATGGCAGAATAGGTTAATATGATCTGTCATTTGGCTTTTGTTTGTTGCGTACTGATGAGTGGCTCTTTCGTCTGATTTTTCTGTTTTTGTATGGCTCGTAGGTAGATAGGTGGAAAGTGATCCAGAGGAAGGTGGTTCCTTTTGTTTTGGGGATCACGAAATTCACAATGCTGGGGGGTGATTTTTTGATTTGTGTGGGATGCGTGCCACTGGAAAGATGATTGGCTATACATGATGAGTCATAATCATACGTATTATTCGGTCGACTACGCCGCCTACTTGAGGCATTGTGATGTTCAGATCAAGCCAAGAGTGTCTTGACAATATTCTGTCGGATCTCTACGCAGGTAATCCACATGAGTGCCCTCTCTGACATTATGTTACTTGTTGCCGCTTAGGATCTTGCTAATTAGTCTAAACAGACCACAATGCTATCTTCATGTTCTCCATGTTGACTAGCAAGTCATAACTCTTGATAACATTACCAACAGAACAGTTTTAGAGTTTGATTCAGAACGTAGACATTCGATTCAGATGAAGGGTTAAAAAAGCACACTTCCACAAATGAGCAATAGGTTGAAGCACACTTCACGAAGGAAAAATGACTCCTTATATCGTGAAGGAAAAATGACTCCTTATTATAACATGAATAGATTTATTTTTAATTTCCCATTTCGGATATTTTCTTTTGTTTTCAAGGAAAAACAGTAAACTCCATTGATACCCACAGAGTGAGGACGGTGGAACTCTAAAGCCTTTCAAAGTACTTATATGTATACGGATCTCAGTGCGAGGAATAGTTTTGCTGGTAGGACTGTGAGGCTTGTCTGTAGAATATACCCATAGTTTGTGAACTCCATTGATTAAACTCTATCACTGGTCTTTGGGGGCGTTGTAGCCTTGTAGGGTTTTTGTATGACAACATTTTTCCTTCACGTTAAAGAACACCTCATGTTATTATAAGGTAGCCGTGCTGTAATGATCTCATATCATATTACAAGTTTCAGCGATTAGTGCAACACTCCAATTAAATAGAAATGCATAAAACATGAATATTATCCATGCATTTTCAAATCTTCTAAAGAGTTTTCACGTTCACATAAAAATATGTAAAGGGTTGGGGCTTCAGCTGTAATCTTCTTTATTGAAGAAAATTTTGATTCATCCCAAAAAAAAAAAGATAAAGGCTTTTTTCAACACAACCAGGTGTGCACATTCGCACAAACATGGGCTTTTACTTCATAGCGGTAATATAGTTACAGGAAGAGGTTTTACCTGTTTTAGTTACCTACAAAAAATGAAGAGAAAGAGATATAATGTATGGTTATTAATTTAGAATAATGATATACAAAAACCTATTCACAATAAGGTGAAACCAATCCATAGGACAAGTTGGAGCATACGATAGGTTGAGCTAAACCATTTATTGTTAGAGGGTAAAGGTTGAGTCTCTCCTTAATGTTGCTTAGTTAGAGTTCTAGATGTGGTACTGTCTAAATAGGTTATTTGTTTTTCTGCATCATCCATGGATATTCATCTTTGCTATGTTCTTGGATGATTGATTTGGCTTTGTTTTTGGCTTGGTTGTATTGCTTGTTGCATATTTTATTTTTGTTGTTTCTTTACTTATTTTCCTTTTTGCATATGCATTATTATTATCTTTTGCATTGCATATTTTATTTTATTTTATTTTTTAAAAAAGGCGTATTTAGTCCCATTTTGAGTGCATTAATTCCTCTATTGTGCTTAATCATTTGTAATTTCTTAAAAAATGTGTTATGTGAATGTTATGCAAGAGGAATATTTGTGTTGAAGAATTGATTCTTCATATGGTGCATAAATGATGGATAAAATTTATAGCAATGCTTGCATTTTTTTTTTCCACGTTGATTGTCTTAAGTTTGAGGAAGGAGAAAGGAATATTCATTTGGTCCTCATTTACATTCTGGTTTATGAACATTTGGTCAACTATGATTAATATCTTATGTGTTTACTACAAATCCCACTTAATGATTTTGGTTTAGGATTGCTTATCATACATAAGATGATTATCTTTTTCAATGAATTTCTTTTTCTTGACTAAGCATAAGCTTGTGTGGCACATTTTACCTATGCTTCTAATTTGTGCACTATCTCGTTCCTATTTGAATTAAGTTTACCTGCGACAGTGAGTCTTTGTTAGGCTACGGTATGAGCCAAAGTTGATTAGCATGTTAGTCAAATTGACCAACTCGCTAGTTGAACCTAGAACCTAAAAACTCCTGCATTCTCCCATGTGAATTTCAGCACCAACGTTTCATCTAATGTTGCTAAACATGTCCCTATAGAAACAGTCAGTGACCAAATCATTGCGGAAATGACATGGTCACTAAAGGACTTTGTTTGAGTTTGTGCTACTTCTCATGGAGAGTGTATAGGATGAGGGTGACTAGGCCCTAGCATAATAAGGTTTGACTTTTGACTTACTATGCTTATCCTCTTTTCTCATCCGGTTATGTAGCTTTTTGCTTGTCAGCCTTTCTCCTGCAAGGTCGATTAGCATGTTAGTCAAATTGACCAACTCGCTAGTTGAACCTAGAACCTAAAAACTCCTGCATTCTCCCATGTGATTTCAGCACCAACGTTTCATTTAATGTTGCTTAACATGTCCCTATAGAAACAGTCAGTGATCAAATCATTGCGGAAATAGACGGTCACTAAAGGACTTTGTTTGAGTTTGTGCTACTTTCTCATGGAGAGTGTATAGGATGAAGGGTGACTAGGCCTAGCATAATAAGGTTTGACTTTTGACTTACTATGCTTATCCTCTTTTCTCATCCGGTTATATAAGTTTTTGCTTGTCAGCCTTTCTCTGCAAAGGTCGATTAGCATGTTAGTCAAATTAACCAACTCGCTAGTTGAACCTAGAACCTAAAAACTCCTGCATTCTCCCATGTGATTTCAGCACCAACGTTTCATCTAATGTTGCTTAACATGTCCCTATAGAAACAGTCAGTGACCAAATCATTGCGGAAATAGACGGTCACTAAAGGACTTTGTTTGAGTTTGTGCTACTTCTCATGGAGAGTGTATAGGATGAGGGTGACTAGGCCCTAGCAATAATAAGGGTTTGACTTTTGACTTACTATGCTTATCCTCTTTTCTCATCCGGTTATATAAGCTTTTTGCTTGTCAACCTTTCTCCTGCAAGGTCGATTAGCATGTTAGTCAAATTGACCAACCTCGCTAGTTGAACCTAGGACCTAAAACTCCTGCATTCTCCCATGTGATTTCAGCACCAACGTTTCATCTAATGTTGCTTAACATGTCCCTATAGAAACAGTCAGTGATCAAATCATTGCGGAAATAGACGGTCACTAAAGGACTTTGTTTGAGTTTGTGCTACTTCTCATGGAGAGTGTATAGGATGGGGGTGACTAGGCCCTAGCACAATAAGGGTTTGACTTTTGACTTACTATGCTTATCCTCTTTTCTCATTCGGTTATATAAGCTTTTTGCTTGTCAGCCTTTCTCCTCATCAAATGAGGTCTTAAGCTTATTCGATAGTTGGCTATCACACACACACAAGCATGGGTCGAGTGGAACATCTTGCTGTGTTTTTGTTAAAGAAAACCTTAATTCATTCATCTTTTAATTCTCATGTATGGATTGCAACAATTGAGAAGATCATGTCAGGGGAGTTTTTGGTTTTCATCATGAGTTTTTAATATTTTTGTCTTATGTGTTTCATTGACACTAATGTTTTTGGGGGGAGAATTTTTGGTTTTCTAAAATTTGGTTTTTGCATTTGGACACTCATTGTGCATTGATTGTGTTGGAAATTCACTGTTTAATACATGAGCTATTGGTGCATATTTCTTGTGTGCTATCTAGATAATTGATCATACATTGAGAGGGAGAATCATTTTTTTTCCTGCAAAATGTTCATCTGCATATCTTGTGTTTTGCTATTCATGAATTTGCAATTTACACATGTTGCATTCGATGCATTGCTCATAATCTTGCTAGGGTTCGAGGATAAAGGTTGAGTCTCTCCTTCATGTAGCTTAGTTTGAGTTCTAGATGTGGTACTATCTAGATAGGTTATTTGTTTTTCTGCATCATACATGGCTGTTCATCTTCGCTATATTCTTGGGTGATTAATTTGGCTTTATTTTTGGCTTTGTTGTATTGCTTGTTGCAGATTTTATTTTTGTTGTTTCTTTACTTAATGTCGTTTTTGCATATGCATTGTTTTGTGTTTTAGTTTCTTCTTCTTCTTCTTTTTTTTTTTTTTTTTTTGCATATTTTGATTTATTTTTAAAAAAATCGGGGTTTTTAGCCCGTTTTAAGTGCATTAGTTCATCTATTGTGCTGAATGATTTGTAATTTCTTAAAAAAGGTGTTATCTGAGTGTTATGCAAGAGGAATATTTTTGTTGATTAATTGATTTTTTCATATAGTGCACAAATGATGGATAAAATTTTCTAACAATGCTTTCATTTTTCTTTTACACATTGATTGTCTTAAGTTTGAGGAAGGAGAATGAATTTTTTTTTTTTTGGTACTCATTTACATTCTCTTTTATGAACATTTGGTCAACTATGATTAATTTCTTAGGTGTTTACCACAGATCCCATTGATTGATTTTGGTTCATGATTGTTTATCATACATAAGATGATTATCTTTTTCAATGAATTTCTTTTTCTTGACTAAGCATAAGCTTGTGTGGCACATTTTACCTATGCTTCTATTTTGTGCACTATCTTGCTCCTATTTAAATTGAGTTTGATTGCAAGGGTGAGTGTTTGTTAGGTTACCGTATGAGCAAGGTCGATTAGCATGTTAGTCAAATTGACCAACTCGCTAGTTGAACTTGGAACATAAAAACTCCTGCATTCTCCCATGTGATTTCAGCACCAATGTTTCATCTAATGTTGCTTAACATGTCCCTATAGAAACAGTCAGTGACCAAATTATAGTGGAAATAGACGGTCACTAAAGTACTTTGTTTGAGTTTGTGCTATTTTTCATGGAGAGTGTATAGAATGAGGGTGACTAGGCCCTAGCATAATAAGGTTTGACTTTTGACTTACTATGCTTATCGTCTTTTCTCATTCTGTTATATAAGGTTTTTGCTTGTCAGCCTTTCTCCTCATCAAATAAGGTCTGAAGCCTATTCGATAGTTGGCTATCACACACACACAAGCATGAGTCAAGTGGAACATCTTGCTGTGTTTTTGTTAAAGAAAACCTTAATTCATTCATCTTTTGATTCTCATGTATGGATTACAACAATTGAGAAGATCATGTCAGGGGAGTTTATGGTTTTCATCATGAGTTTTTAATGTTTTTGTCTTATGTGTTTCATTGACACGGATTTTTTTTTGGGGGGGGGGGATGGTGGGGAATTTTTGGTATTCTAAAATTTGGTTTTTGCATTTGGACACTCATTGTGCATTGATTGTGCTGGGAATTCACTGTTTAACACATGAGCTATTGCTGCATTTTTCTTGTGTGTTATCTAGATAATGGATCATACATTGAGGGTTAGAATCATTTTTTCTTGCAAAATGTTCATCTGCATATCTTGTGTTTTACTATTCATGAACTTGCAATTTACACATGTTGCGTTCGATGCATTGCTCATAATCTTGCTGGGATTAGAGGATAAAAAACCATAGGAGAGGGAAACACATACAGCGCAAATATCATCTCATTAGAGAGATAGTGGCGTGGGGAGATACAATTGTGGCAAAGATACTATCAACAAAAAATTTAGCGCATCCATTCACTAAGACTTTGCCCCAGGGAGTTTTCGATACTCACCTGGAGGAAATGAGAGTCAAATGTATGTCAATTGGAATTAAGTGCAAGTGGGAGATTGTTAGGGATTATGCCCTAAATCCCAATTTGTAAAACGATTGACATTATAGTTTTGTTATGAATAAAGTTTTATTCACTGATTAAATATATTTGTTTACATATTCTAGTCATTATCTTTGTATTCTTGAATTTAAGACTCTCATATTATTTTGGGTCGTGGATGAATACAATGGTCTGCTATGTAAATCCACACAATCTCACCCATATGGACTATGGGTGTGAGCAATGGTTTTGTCACTCAAGGTCATAGACCATAACCCTTGTATTCTGTAAAGTTTGTTGTTCACAGTCAATAATGGAATTGGGTGTTCCATTTGCTAAGACTGTTAAACATTAACTAAAAGTGATTTACCTTAATCAGGCGAAGAGGATTTTTCGAGTTGATGTAGTGGGTGTATAAGGTGGTATACACTGAACAGACTGGGAGTTGTCTTTCCACTAAAGTACTGCCCTCGATAAGACAATAACTTTTAGATTACTTGTAACCAATTATTCTAAATCCTGAGGGGAAGCGGATTCAGATGTGTAAGTGTCAGTCACTTTGATGCATTAGGAAGTGAGACCTTAAACGTTGGACAACATCTCTGTGCATTGGGTGATCACATGAAATATTGTAAGGGAAGCTTTGCTCAATAGGGAATTCAAGTTCTTTTGGATAAACAAAAAGGATATGAAATTTCCTTTTGACTAGGATTTCAAAGGAGTTCATTCTCAGTCTCTGATCAGAGCATTTTGGTTGAGATCCAAAATATATTTTTGACTTGCGAAGGGAGTATTCACAGTTGGAGAATGACAAAGAGTAAATCTAGGAATCAAGGATCAAGAGGTAGAGAATTTAGTGTGACAGTATCTTAGTCCTAATTCTACTACGGAATATTTTATGGAGGAATCATACTCATCTATAAGTAAGTCAAAAGGAACAATGTTGATTTATATCAAGAATAAATTATGGAGTGCAGTTACAATTGTATAGTGGCATCAATTGTAATTAAATAGCATGTAACTATTTGAACCAGATTTATTTTTCCTTTCGGGTCCCTTACCAAGCTATTGTAAATTAACCATGACAGGCTTTTATTTATTTATCAGGCAAGGTATTTTAATTTATTAAAACATAGACTTATTATTTAAGCAAGTGGTTTTAATTAATTAAAATTTGGGCCTAAAGGGAAAACAATACAAAGAGGTAAGTGGGAGCATGGGCTTGGAATAAAATTCAAGACCCATCCAGGGAAGGTGACGCATGGGCCAAGGAGATAATCCATGGACCCATGTGTCAACCATAAGGAAAAAGGGGGCTAGGGTTTTCCAAATCCTAGCCATCCAGCTCTTTAAGTGATGGAGAAAATCCTAGCCGTCTATCACTCTTCTCCTTGTCTCACATTGATTATTTTATAAAGCCTTTTATGTTTTCAAGGATATAAATAGAGGTGCATGTGGCTCTTGGAAGATACCCCAAGTTTTTGTGAGCTAACAACTCGAAGAACATAGTTTAAATTTTGAAGAACAATTTGAGTCCACACTCTTGGTTATTTCTAGTCATTGGTGAGAAGATCTGAAACTCGGGATTTCTATCTGCAAGGAGCAAGGATCTACTGCTTATATAGCTAAGGAATGGCCCTAATGTTCAAGTAAGTAATTTATTGTTTATTTATTTTAATAGCCTAGTTCTTTGCATGTAATTCTTAAAGTTCGATCTTGATTAAGGAATGGTTTATTTTTCGCTGCGCTATATTTTGTTTTGATATAGTAATAATCCCAACAAGGAGAGCCCCAAGTGAATGTGGCCACATTATAGGCCTCACTCGCCCAGGTGCACAAAGAGATGGATGCCCTTCATGACAAAAAATGTTGCCTTGCAATAATTGTCCCGGATGGCGAAGACGANATTTTTGACTTGCGAAGGGAGTATTCACAGTTGGAGAATGACAAAGAGTAAATCTAGGAATCAAGGATCAAGAGGTAGAGAATTTAGTGTGACAGTATCTTAGTCCTAATTCTACTACAGAATATTTTATGGAGGAATCATACTCATCTATAAGTAAGTCAAAAGGAACAATGTTGATTTATATCAAGAATAAATTATGGAGTGCAGTTACAATTGTATAGTGGCATCAATTGTAATTAAATAGCATGTAACTGTTTGAGCCAGATTTATTTTTCCTTTCGGGTCCCTTACCAAGCTATCGTAAATTAACCATGACAGCTTTTATTTATTTATCAAGCAAGGTATTTTAATTTATTAAAACATGGACTTATTATTTAAGCAAGTGGTTTTAATTAATTAAAATTTGGGCCTAAAGGGAAAACAATACAAAGAGGTAAGTGGGAGCATGGGCTTGGAATAAAATTCAAGACCCATCCAGGGAAGGTGACGCATGGGCCAAGGAGATAATCCATGGACCCATGTGTCAAGCATAAGGAAAAAGGGGGCTATGGTTTTCCAAATCCTAGCCATCCAGCTCTTTAAGTGATGGAGAAAATCCTAGCCGTCTATCACTCTTCTCCTTGTCTCACATTGATTATTTATAAAGCCTTTTATGTTTTCAAAGATATAAATAAAGGTGCATGTGGCTCTTGGAAGATACCCCAAGTTTTTGTGAGCTAACAACTCGAAGAACATAGTTTAAATTTTGAAGAACAATTTGAGTCCACACTCTTGGTTATTTCTAGTCATTGGTGAGAAGATCTGAAGGTCGGGATTTCTATCTGCAAGGAGCAAGGATCTACTGCTTATATAGCTAAGGAGTGGCCCTAATGTTCAAGTAAGTAATTTATTGTTTATTTATTTTAATAGCCTAGTTCTTTGCATGTAATTCTTAAAGTTCGATCTTGATTAGGGAATAGTTTATTTTTCGCTGCGCTATATTTTGTTTTGATATAGTAGTAATCCCAACAAGGAGAGCCCCAAGTGAATGTGGCCACATTATAGGCCTCACTCGCCTAGATGCACAAAGAGATGGATGCCCTTCATGACAAAAAATGTTGCCTTGCAATAAATTGTCCCGGATGGCGAAGACGAACATAGTAGCCATAGCAATGTACACGAAAATAATGGTGCAAAGTCTGAAAAGGAAAAGGGGAACCGAGACACTAAACACCAAAAGACCAAATCGGGCATGAAGAAACTCCAAGATGTGGTGCCAGCATTGAAGAAAAAATGTGACCTCATGTAGCAAGAGGCCCTCCACAACGATAAAGGTAAAACCTCTCTGGTAAACAATCTACTACAGGGTATAGCCTCTCCATTCACCGAGAATATCGTCGCAATGCCTCTTCCCGACAAGTTCAAAGTGCCTAATATAAAGCTCTTCACTAGGCACGAAGACCCAACCAAGCATTTGGATCAACACCAAGATCATTTGGATCTGCACAACACCTTCGACGAGGTGGCTTGCCGGGCTTTCTCCCTAACCCTGGGTGGAAATGCCCGGGATTGGTTTAAAAAGCTGCCCCCGAACTCTATTGAAAGTTTTGCAGATCTGGGAAGAAATTTTTTAACCTAGTTCCTAGTAGGACGATAGATGCAAGAAGTCCTTGGGTCATCTGTTAACATTGATCCAAGGCAAGGAGGAATCTTTCAAAGATTATACTTGAGATTCAACCAAGAGAAGCTGTCTGTCGATAGTTTTACTGATGAGATGGTGTTCATAGCTCAATTATGGGGAATCCGTCTTGACGGACCTTTAATGGCGGAGTTGGCCAAGAAGCAATCGGATAGCCTCCAAGAATTCATGGACAAGGTAGAGGAGTTCATCAACCAGGAGGAAAACCTCAGAGAACTTAGGCTTTCCCGACAGGTCCTAGTCTTGGCTAACAAGGTAACCAAGAAGAAGAAGAAATACCAAGAAGTCCAGGGGGCATCTAACTCCAAAGCGCACAAGAAGTTTGGGGATTTTAACCTTACACCCCTAAACACGGTAGTTACAGAGGTCCTTTAGAGATAAAGAAGGATCCTGATTTCATCCCTCCCTCAAAGATATTGGGGGAACCACCGGAGAAGAACAAGCACAAGTATTGTGTTGTATCACAAAGCCAACAGCCATAGTATGAAGGGTTGCATATCTCCGAGGCTGTTAATCGAGAAGTTTATGGGGAACAGAAAGCTCATAAGGTTCCTCATAGATTAGAAAGGTCTACAGGATCAGAATCGAGACCGCCAACCTTGGCAGTACCCACCAAGAGATGATTGACACCGAGCCCGAATACCCCCAAACCCTCGGGACTGAGATTGGCAGGATGAGCCCTGGAAGCATGAAAGGAAACGAGAGGATCGGAAACGTGAAAGGAGCAGAAGACGAAGTCAGGCGAATTGGCGTATCATTGGAGAGATTTGTACTATAGTTGGCAAATTCGTTGTGGGAGGTGAGACTAGCTTTGCAAGGCATGCAAAAAATTGGGAGGTCTATGTTGTGGATAGACCATCCAAATCTCGGCGAAATGAATCTCTTGTCATCGAATTCTCCGATAATGATTATGAGGGGGTAACCTACCCCTACACTGACGCTTTGGTCATTACAATGCCCATTGGAAATCACACTATCCACCAGATCCTTGTGGATAATGGAAGCTCGGTGGATATCCNGCAGAAGACGAAGTCAGGCGAATTGGCGTATCATTGGAGAGATTTGTACTATAGTTGGCAAATTCGTTGTGGGAGGTGAGACTAGCTTTGCAAGGCATGCAAAAAATTGGGAGGTCTATGTTGTGGATAGACCATCCAAATCTCGGCGAAATGAATCTCTTGTCATCGAATTCTCCGATAATGATTATGAGGGGGTAACCTACCCCTACACTGACGCTTTGGTCATTACAATGCCCATTGGAAATCACACTATCCACCAGATCCTTGTGGATAATGGAAGCTCGGTGGATATCCTGTATTGGTCAACTTTTGTGCATCTGGAAATTAGTTGAGATAAGATCATCCCGGCTCTACATCCCCTTGTGGGGTTCATGGGAGAATAGGTTCATCTTGTCTATTCTATTGAGCTCCCGGTGACGGCAGGAGAACACCCGAAGCAGAGGATGATCATGGTAAAGTTCTTGTTGGTGGATAGACCATCAACTTACAACACCATCATTGGCCGATCACCTCTACGGCCCACCTCAAGATGAAGTTTTCACCCAAAGAGGGAGTCAGAGAGGTTAAGCACGATCAGTGGGTTGCACGCCAGTGTTACAACACATCCCTGAAGGATCTCCCCGAAAAGACTGGCCTTGGGGTAAAGACGAAGGAGGAAGAGAAATATCAACTAGAGTCGGGAGAGCCAGTCGAAGAGCTAGAGGGATTTGAGATCGGCAACTCCAAGAAGAAGGTAAGAGTGGGGTCACAGCTACCCCTGGAGTTGAAAGAAACACTAGTGGCATTCCTCCAGTGTAATGAGGACGTGTTTGCATGTAGCCAAGAAGACATGTTGGGAGTAGACCTCTCAATGATAGTCCACCGATTGAATCTGGATCCGAGCCATCGACAGCAAAGTCGAAAAGAAGAAGTTTCGCCCCAGACCAGAATTAGGTGGTTGCAACCGAAGTGGAGAAGTTACTACAAGCAAGCTTGATCAGGGAGGTAGATTACCTTGAGTGGTTAGCTAATGTAGTACTGGTGAAGAAGTCAAATGGCAAATGGAGGATGTGTTAGATTTCATCGACCTAAATAAAGCATGTCCGAAAGAAGCTTTTGATTGCCTCGGATGGATTTACTGGTGGACTCCACCTCGAGGCACGAGCTCCTCAGCTTCATGGACGCCTTTTCCAGGTATAATCAAATACACATGTACGAAGTAGACCAATAAAGACATTCTTCATCACTGATAGAGGACTATATTGCTACAAGATGATGCCTTTCGGATTGAAGAATGTTGGGGCCACCTATCAGAAACTAGTCAATAAGATGTTCAGAAAGCAGATAGGGAGGAAAGTGGAAGTATATGTATATGACATGCTCGTTAAAAGCATACACTCAGCGAGCCATGTGGAAGACTTAGAGGAAACCTTCGAGACATTGAGGCAATACCAGATGAAGTTGAATCTTGCCAAGTGTGCCTTTGGAGTATCCTTCAAGAAGTTCTTGGGGTTCATGGTATCGCAGAGAAGGATCGAGGCTAATCCTAAAAAGGTACAAGCAGTGTTGGACATGAAACCGCCCAAGACTATAAAGTAGCTGCAGCAACTTATCGGGAGAATAACCGCATTGAATGATTCATTTCTCGGTCCACCAACAAATGCCTTCCCTTTTTTAAGATTCTCAGAAAGGCATTTGTTTGGAGCAACGAGTGCGAGGAAGCCTTCAGTCAGTTAAAAGAATACTTAAGCAATTCGTCACTCTTGAGTAGAGCAACCGAGGGAGAAATACTTTACTTGTGTCTAGCAGTATCACCCTCGGATGTGAGTTTAGCCTTGATCCAAGAAGATAAAGGAGTCCAGAAACTAGTATACTTCACTAGTAGAACACTCCACGCGGCCGAAGAAAGATATCTTCAAATAGATAAGCTAGCCTTTGCCCTAGTAGTATCAGCTTGGAGGTTAAGACCATACTTCCAAGCGCTTGCTATTAGGGTCCTCACCAAATACCTCATGAAGAAGGTGTTGCAGAAATCAGACATTTTGGCAAGACTAGTCAATTGGGCAATAGAGCTCAGGGAGTTTGACATCGAGTTTCATCCGAGAACCTCCATCAAGGGGCAAGCACTGGTCGATTTCTTGGTGGAATTCTATAATGTCCCCGAGAGTGAAGAACTTCAAAAAGACAAAAGGTGAGAAGTTTGAATTTGCAATCAATTACGAACAACGAAGCTGGATATGAAGCTATTTTGGCAAGTTTAGGCGTGGCAAGAGAAGTAGGCGCTAAAAACCTAGACGTCAGAAGCAACACTCAAGTTGTAGTTGGCCACTTCCAGGGGGAGTACGAAGCTCACGGACGTAAGATGATTAAATATCTTGCCAAGGTGCAGGAATACCAAGCCTTCTTCAACATGATTGTGCTCATAAGGATACCAAGAGAAGAGAACGTTTGAGCCGACTCATTAGCTCAGATCGGATCTAGAACAAATGAAGAAATCAATGCATCAAAGCACAAGGTACGAATCTTAACCGAACCCTCAATTGTTATAACTGGATAAATGGTGCAGATCGACAAAGAAGTTAATAGCCTGGAGTGGGCTAAAAACATCATACAATATCTAAAGAATGGGCAACTCCCCGAAGACAAGAAGAAATCTCAGAAGATAAAAATGCAATCAACACGGTATACAATGCTTGGGGATATCCTATACATAAGAGGATATACCCTGCCCCTCCTTAAGTGCCTCTCAGAATCCGAGGTAGAGTATGTTCTTAAAGAAATACATGAAGGGGTATGTGGAAGCCACTTGGGGGTCGTATGCTTGCCCACAAAGCAGTAAGGGCCGGTTATTACTGGCCTAATATGAATAAAGACTCTTCCGAGCTCGTCAAGCATTGCGATAAATGTTAGCGGTTCGCAAAAAATTAGAAAAGCCCCCCAGAAGAGTTAAGCCCGATCTCCTCACCATGACCTTTCGTCAAATGGGGAGTCGACATCGTGGGACCACTTCTAGTCGTATGTAACACTCTAATCCTATATTAGGAAGATGAAAAATAGCCCACATAGAGTGGGTGATTTATATAGAGAGTCATGAGTGCTAAATCCCATATTGCTTAGTTACTAGGTGAAATTGGACTTTATAAGTGATTCTAGGGAAGCTTTAAAATTTACTAGTCCTTTTGGGGTATACCACAAATGTCTCTAGTGCTTTTTCCTGGGTCATTACAAATGGTATCAGAGCCACCTAGTAATGTCAGGCCATGTGGTATTGGAGCACTGCATAATGTGGGCCTGATAAGGACATCAGGAGTTTAAGAGGGGGAGTTTGTAACATCTCGGTCCCATATTGAGAAGATGATGAATAGCCAACATAGAGTGGGTGGTTTACATAGAGAGTCATAAGTGCTAAGTCTCACATTGCCTAGTTACTAGGTAAAATTGGGCTTTATAAGTGATTCTAGATATTGGGAATTGGACCTGAAAAGATAAAAGCTCAAATCCCGCATGCCGGCCCAGTTGGCAAAGAAAGGCCTAGGTCTGCATAACGATCGGCCGAACTTCCATGGCTTGGTCGTGCCCTTTAGGAACCGAAAGGACTCTGGTTCAGTTCCCAACAGAAAGCTATAATGTATCTTGATGAAAAAAGGACAAGGTCTATTAAAACATGCATTTAAGGGAGCCGACTTCGAGTCACACCCTCACATATTTCCAAGACATGCCAGCTCCAGGGATGCGATTGATGTGACCTGCGAACTGAGGCTTAGACATCATGGACCAATGCCTGTCTAGCACCTGGCATGATCTTGACTAGCCGGTATGGGCTTGGGAGAAAAGGGGATAACCTAGGGGCCCACCGCATGTAGCTCATTAAATGACCCTCGGGGAGTACGTCATCATATAAAATGGGAGAAAGCTCATCTATCAGTAAGTAACATAGCAGAAAATTTACTAAGTAAATATTGTTGAAATCAGCTCTAAGAACCGAAATGACTTAGGCGTCGGAGCTATCCCCCGCCGAAAACACCCCAGGCAATCTTGTGTCCTGATCTTTTTTGTTCAAATCACTGTGGATTCTAAATGCCCAGTTTTAGAGCGTCTGTGGGAACGATTTCGATTTATACCAACCATCACAATGATAGAATGTTGAGGACACTCGACAAGGCCTCCCGATAGCAAGGGGGATGAGCCCGGCCTTTGTTCGGAGCCCTCAGTAGACAGGAAATGCATCAGTCTAACGCTGGTGGGCCATGCCTAGATCAGAGACCAAATTGAACGCATGGCACGAGAATAAGCTCTCAAGCACTCCTACTCTTCAACTATTCAACTACGCGATACATGTAAAGGGAAGAACTTGAGGATGATGACTACGAAGGCGAGCCCGGATGAAGAGGAATAGGAGGCGAGAAGTCTATGAATAGATTTATCCTGGGAGACGCACCAAAGAGGGAATTCTCAGAAGACAGTCATCTCACCAGACCAGAAAGAGCAGAAATTTGTGAGCCAAATGATCCCAACGCCTGAGTGTTGTTGGTGAATCCTAATTGGCCAATAGTTAGGTCTATTATTGGCAATAATAGGAAATTAACGATAACAGTACTCATGTATAGGTAATCCAAGAGTATGCTAATCTGTCCGTCACTGCCATCTCACAAATGGCAGTTATTTGTTATGATCAATAAAAATGAGGTACTTACACAATAATTGTTCGTCATTATCTTCTTTCTGTATGATTCTTCAGTTTCATAAACCTCAAGAATTAAGATCAGTTAAAACTTTACTACATTTTCTCTCCATTAAATATATTATATCTTCGAATATTTATCAGTAATGGAAGTTGTTTAGACATAATTCGTTATTCGTATACTAATTATCTAAAAATGTTAATACTCCAATAATCAATAAAATTGATACTAAAATATTTTCACTCATTGAAAATCATACTCATCGTCTTTAACAAAAAACTTTTACAATCACCTAAAATAACCTAAACGAAAAATTGAAGAAAACCCATGAAAAACTTCTCCCACAGCCTACATTTCTAAAAACATCACAATTTTCACCGATATAACATAAAGTAAAATTATTTTATGTCTTAAGAATGCTATCTAAATTTATTTGCTAATATTTATTTTAAGAACATTAAAACAAAATTTAAAAAATGTTAACAAACTATAATCTTAAATTTCATTTGCTAACATTTTTAGGAACATTTCAAATACAAAAATAATATATTAAGAAACTTTTAAAATTCTACCTGATAAATCGAATATTCAAAGCCTTAGATAGACAAGACCAATTACGATTCGTCTAACACTTGCCTCAGCCACTGATCACAATCCAAGTCGCTGCGGATTATTCGACTAACACCCACTTGAACCCGAAAATCAAGATCGCAAGCAAACGAGTACATAAATGTGCCGACAAAAAAGACCCCAATATGTTAGAGGTGTTGCTACACTCTCCAATTATTCCACCATACACAAGCACTCCATGTCCAAACCTACATTGTTTTTTATAGAAAATCTACAAAACAATCAAAAAATATATAGAATTGAAAAAGGTGTTACACTTAATGCTTTGAAGTAATGGAGAGTGGTTTTTGAGAAAAGTAGGACAAGAAATATATCTCCCCAGAATGCCATCATCCATAGTTGGCTACACATACCTTAATAATAATAGAGAAGTCGATTAAACCACAATTTCAAGATTTCTTTTCCTTTGATAGATAAAATTGAAGATATTGTTTGATCCTTATACCCACCACTCGTAACATGGTAGCCGTAAACCCTCGTTGATGTAGGATCTTGTAAAGTAGTTGCTAATATTAGAACAATGAATGATAGAGTCCCTTTCCGTTCAGAACTCCAGGTAGACTGGACCGCGTCTTAGAAGATTTTCGAGATTAGTCTATCGGTAAAATACGCAAAGTCCAACGTCCGCCATCTAGCGATCACAGTCCTTACTCTCTCTGCTTTTCTTCTCGTCTCTCTCTCTCTATACTCTCGTCTCCCCTCTCAGAATTGAAAGTCAAAAATCTTCTTATAGATGGTCCCACAACAGATCGTCAATCAATAAAATACAAAAAGGTAACTACACCTATTGTTCAAACTCTCTTCAACGGTCCCTTTTCCTCTTCAAAACGGCGTTACTTAACTCCGCTGAAAAACTTTCATTCCCACCTAGCTTTCAAACCCTCCAAATCCCCACCACACATTTCCAAGAAAAACCCATTTCCTTTCCTTCAGGAACAAAAAAAAAAACATTTCGATTTGTATCTCCTAAGAAACACAGGAAACAAAATATCTTGGACCAAAAGCAATTCGCAAAGTGCTACTTGTTAGATTATGTTTGATTCATCAAAGAAACTTCCTCTTTTTTTTTTGATGATTTTTTTTCTTGAATCTTTGCGACTTCTTCGATAAGCTCCCCGTTTAAGTATAGACCAATTTAGGTAATAATGTAGGAAAAAGATGAGAATGAGGAATGGAAACGTAGCTTTTGCTAAATTTCAATCTGTTTCCTAGATTATAGTTTAGGATTAGGCGACAAGACTTATTACTTGCCCTAACTTTGTTATTTTTGGACGTTTATGAGGGCAATGATATTTTTGTCAACACTAACACTCGTATTGTTCTACTTTGTGTTTCTCTGCCAGTTTCTACGGTGTTGAACCAAACGACATGTTTCCGTTCGATTCTCATCCTCTGTTGATTTTGATGAATCAGATATTCCGTACAATAATTTTCGAGCCTGATATTTAGTTTAAGGTTACATACGATGTCAATCTTAATATATAGGACAGAACGTTTGATTCAACGTTGTGATTATCGATGAAATGATATATTTATCCTTTTGGATTGGAAAAAACTTTAGGAAGATCTTCAGCATTTTTTATAGAAAAAAAGAAAGACATTAGTGAAAAATTAGTATGATTTAGTGCAATACCATATGGTTATTCTTATCCAATAAATATGTGGTGGTGGAATATAAAGGTTACTGTCTGCCTCGGCTATAATTTGACTAAATTGATGATGCAAGCATAATGAGCCATTAAGGAAAATTTGGGTTATATTTCTTCTAAAGTCTTCCAAAACATTAACATAGAAAAATTAAATGTTGAATTTGTGCTTTGACTTTTACGGATGTGATTTCGAAACAACAGAGAGTGGTCGTCTCTCAG
>FXXK01002247.1:0-20939 GCA_900184695.1 Betula pendula | reverse complement strand
AAACAAAACATATGTAATTACAAATGCTTCAATATAACTAAATCAAATTGTCACAATACAATAAGGCCATAGCAAATTCCACAAAAAATTAAAATGCATGGCTTACAACAGATTTGACAAAACGCATGCCTTACAACAAATTCCACAAAATGATCTCAAAATATTACAAAGAAACATGTAGTAACTAGCTAAACTTTTGTTGTCTAAAAGGAACTTGTCAAATATATCTGCTTCTGGTTTTCTGTTGTCCAATTTACTGACCGTCGTTTCCTGAAAAAGCAAGATCACGTCTTTTGAGTTTATGGGTCATCATTTCAATAAACATAATGATGGACAAAAGCTTTAGAACTTCTCATGCTCATCCAAGAAGGAATCTTGAATTGAAAGGGCTAATGGCCCTTGCATCTGATTTGACTTTTCAAAACGGGCCACAAAAACTTGCTTTAGACTTCAAATGAAAAGTTGAAACAAAACATGCACTATATACGTTTTTTTATTTTTAATTAGTTAAAACTAATGGCCCAACTCCCACTTAAACTTGCGTCAATTTTTTTTTTTTTTTTTCTAAGATCTTTATGTTTTTCTTTGTGTTGCTTAGGACGGATCCGGCTTGAGTGCTGTAACAATACTTAAACAGTAATAAATTAAGGGGTGAGATTTGATTTCAATTTATTGGAATCAAATTCACCCCTTGATTTACTTTGGATTGGATACTTTTACAACACCCAAGTTAAATCCTATAATGCTTTTAGTTTTAGTTTTATTTAGCACCCACGGGCCAAAAAATGACTCATTTCTTTCCTCATACTTTTGTGCCCAACCACAATGGAACCCCATCATAGCTGAGCCTGCATATTTGACCACATATTTATGAATAACCTTTTTTTATTAAAATTTTATAACAATATTAGAGGTTAATTTCTTTACTATTATGAATACATAAATTGAATTAAGTCTACATATTCTATGCAGGAACTCCAGTGCCAGCTTGGATATATGTGAGGCTTAAGGCGATAATTTTTAAATGAAGCCTTAATTTAAATATTAAATATATATTTTTTTGGCTTTAATAAATTTAAGAAATTATTTGCTAATAACAAATTTGTCTAGGAGATTTTTTTAGATTCAAGATTTATTCTTTTTATTTTTAAAGTTTATATACAATGGCATAATTCTAGCATAAAGTTAGAACTTAAAAATATTATAAATACAAAAATTAAAATATAATTGAACCTGATTTATGCACCGTCACTTATAATTAAGATCATCCTAACATTCTAAACTCCAGCTTAAATAAAGACAATTTTTTCGTTAATAATTAGTAATCAGAAGGTTTTTGTTTTGTTTTTGAGTAATCTTATAATAAGGAATAATGACGTAAATCATTTGTATATCTTTACTATTAATTACTAATTAATTTTTGTTGACAAAAAACCACTATTTATATATTATTAAAAAAACATGAAGTCACATTTGCAGAATTTGCAAATGACTGAAGAGTGAATTTTTTCTGTTCTTTGAGAGACTCAGTGCACTGAATATTTGTAAACAAATTAAACAAAGGAAAAAAAATTAAACAAAATAAACCAACAAAGAAAACGAAAAACAATTAAACACACCACACCTTTAACTTATCTCTTTAAAGAACAAACAATTTGAAATGACCCTCAGCCTTAAAAGAAAGGACACTCCATTCAACCAAAACGGAGTTTCAACGCAAAAAAAAAAAAAAAAAAAGATAGAAAGAGCCATATAGATCTCAAAGAAGTACAGGGGTCTAAACACCCTGAGGAGTTACTCTGAAAATTGCAATGTTTCATGTGGAGTTCTAGAGTATCAAAAAGATGAGATAATGTAATTTTTTTCTTTTATGGAATGGCATGCTGACGGTGTTTATTTTTATTTATTTACTTTCTTTTTAATGTGGAATTCACTTGCTACCAAACTGATTTTTTTGGGTCAAAATATCTTTGGTTTCTAGGCCTCATTTTGATTTTTTTCATAGGATTAGAGTCTGCAAAACGGAGAGATATGGTCATTCTCATAAATTAAATAAGTATATTTGGATAATCAAACTCATTACTTAGTTTAAAATATTCTATATCAATATGACATAATAATGATTAATAACAGTATAAATAATCTGATATAATGTATATTCTTCCTTTAACCTATGGTATAATTGGTAATGAGTCACTAGACATTATTGTATTATATAATCACTATAGTACGTCATATAGTCGACTGGGTAACTGACGGCCGAGTTGATTGTTAGTATTGAAATTAAACTTATGGTATAGCAATAGCGTACAATTTATAAGTGTTATAAACTTATAATAGACTATATTTAATATGAACTATTAGCCATTAATTCCTTTAAGTCTCTATCTACAATAAATAAATTATGATTTAATATATGATAGTAAAGTTAAATCAAGCTACTTATTTAATAATATATAACTTAATTAATAACTAAAATAATAGATGTTATAACTTAACTAGCTGGGAGTCTAATAGATAAGCCACCCTTAATTACGTATAATGTATAACAAGAGGCTTAATATAATTTTTTTATAACTTAATTCATTAAGCATATTGATTACCTGTAGGTAAATAGTAACTCAATAAAATGTAAATTGAACTCTTGGGCTACTAGATATTAGCCAACTTTGAATAATAACATTATAATTAAATATTTAATTAATAATTTACAATTAGATAAGTATATTACGGAAATATTTTAAGAAAAACTAATTCTATTATTGTAATATTTTTTAAAAATTATTAATATAAATATTCGTTATAATTAAATTAGTAGAAATCAAAAATATAGTTGCAGCAGTTATTAATTAATGATCTAACTTATATTAATCATCAACCACGCTTAAATCCACTTATTAGGATTTTCGATTTTTATATGATAATTTGGAATCGAGCTCATCAGTAGGCGGTTTAGGATAATATTTGGACATCTGCGTTTTGAAAATCGAAATCAACAGCCAAGCATGCCTTAGCCTCCGATCCTCTTCAGTACCACGTTGTGACTCAATGGATACAGTGTAAGGCACCCAAGAAGATTTTATGGTGCAGCCGCGCGGCAAGAGGAATAAATGAGCTCACTAATCCACAGTCAATATTTATGCCGATATTACAAGCAAATAAAGGTATGAATTCCCCCAACTGCACCTGGCTGTAGATCCCGGTTCACTAAAATCATAGCCGCGTCGGATCTGGGTTTGAGAAGGATAAGCCATTCTGAAGTGACGCTTGTTATTCTTAGGACAATGCAAGGGGCACACACATAAAACCCAGCAGTTAATTAATACAAATTCAAACGTCATTTTGCTCAGCCGTTAGATGTTTAAATCTAGATGTCCCAAGAGTACCGAGTCCTCTTATCTTCAGCAGTGGTGATCTCGCATTCCCATAATAAACTATTTTCACCGTAAACCCTCAGCTTATCGTGAATCATAATGGCTGCCAGTTCAGTCGACAACGCCTAATAAGACAACATATCTGGCCGCTCTTAAGGTTGAGAAACCCCCGAAATCTCTCGGTCTCATTTGATCTACAGTTCTATTCTTCCATCTCTCTCTCCCTGTGTCCCAGTCGCACAGACTTCTTCTTCTCTCCTTTGTTCATCGAATTAGGTTTCGAGGGAGGATTGGAGTGTACCATGCTGGACGAAGCTGATGAATCCCCGAGCATTTCACAGCCCAATTCAGAAAACAGCACTCGTGTCCTCCAATAATACCTATATCGTGTAATTGAGCGAATTCCCATCCACATATGTCTGGACCTATGCACAGGATTGGAGATTGTTTCTCTAAAAGAACTATTTCGGGCAGAATTTTTTTAGGTGGGTAGGGTTGTTTTGTCTGGCGTTCTATTTGAACTAAAGCCCCTCCGTTCGAATCCAATTCTTCAATGACTAATCTTCGTTAGCTCCACCACATTTTTGTCCTTCATCGAGATCTTTGCTGTCAAGGTCTCCCAGTATTCGGTGCTTACAGTGTTTTATTGATCTTAGATATATAGCCCATTCGTCCTCGGACAATATGAATCCCCCCAGAAATTTATATAACTATAAACTGCATCACAATACTAGAGTTCTAAAGTACATAAATGAGAGCTTCAGCTTAACTGTCTATCAATTCAATAATATGGTATAGACTAATGTATTTACATTAATAAAATCTCCTTATTATTTTGTAAATCTAGCTCTATTTGCGATTATATTCACTTCACTAATATCATGAAACATCAAAGAGCCCCTAAGCAATCTTATGCGATCTAAGACAATGTGTTATGAAGTCTTATCTTGTATAATGCTGTCATGGAACAACTTGAACAATTAACTTAGTGAAATAAAAAGTTGTAGAGCCCAATCTGTTAATTAGGGCTCTGTTAGATAACCCCCCAATAGAACAAAGGCACCAATTAAGGCAATAATGCTTTTGTCAGAACTTGGACAATTAAGAAGAAAATAAGAAATGAGAACCCAATTCTTTGAATAGGCTTGGGGATAACCCCTAATTAACAAAGGGCCAGGCAATGGGTAAGGCAATAATGCTTGTCAGTAACTTGGAACAATTAAGTGTGAAAATAAGCAATGTTAAAGCCCAATCTTTATAAGTGGCTGTAAGGATAAAGCCCCCGATAGAACAAAAGGCACAATGGGTAAGCAATAACTTGGTGAGGAATTTTTGGAAGTTTAACAAGATTAAGATAGTAAAATAAGTGTAGTGGTTAGACCCAATTCTTTGAATATGGCCTGGTTAAGATAAGCCCCCATTAGACAAAGGGCCACAATGGTAAGCAATAAGGCTATGCAGAATATGATTTGGTCAACAAGATGCATAATGATCATCATTTTATATTATTGCAAAAGCTGTCCGGAAATATAATGCCACTGGATATCTACCTAAGTAAACATGTTTTTTGCATTTATAGAATCAATTTCACAATGTTATAAATTAGAATTCTATTGAATCATCGTGTATTTCTGATTTCAAACATATTAAATACTAATATCAAAATAATGTAATAATAGAGTAGCATAGAATATTATATCATTAATAGATATATATATACTTACGACCGGAGTACGAGCGAGTGGCGTATTTTTTTTTTTAGCAACAATTTTTATATAGCTAGTACTTATTAGTCGAAGGCGGTGTCGTCTCAACACTAGCAGTCACGATCCTACATATCGGTCTGACGACGTAAGCTTCACTATTAAAACGACCGGACTCACGACCCCCTTGTCTGGAGTATATGCGGATCGGGTTATATATATAATCATGTATACTTATAATATCGACGAATTTCACCTATAATATAATATAACGCTATTTTAATACTCATCAACAAGTTCCATTAACTCTAGGAATTATCTGAGAGCATTTAATCCTTTCAGCTGAGACTCATTCATGAGGGACCTGAGCCCTGAAATCGCCTACGTGAACAGGACATAACAGCCAGCATTACTTCTGTCTCTCTTTTAAACTTTGAAAATTAATCATAATACATATAAATTCTAATGCTAAGTCTAAATTTAGTATATATCTAAAGATGCAAAATAGCTCTACATCTCTAGTATCAGAAGATGAGGGGTATACCATAAATTACTGTTTTATTCACGCAAATACTAAATTCCTATATTCAAAACTTAAAATACAGAGAAAAAAAAAATCCACAAATCAATTTTGATTATGATAACAGAGGGGCATATCCAGCTTATTATGGAAAGTGGCATACGCTGTTAGATATTTATTATCTATGATAGGAGCATTATCTATACAACAGCATAATTCCCTTCAAGTACGTATATGATTATATCTACACTTAAAAAAGATATTTAACAACTATCTATAATGACTGATGAGTTTTCCCCTCCGAAAGACATGAGCTTATATAAAATCCAAATGTGCACGCAACCATACCAAATATTGTCTTACACTACTCAACAATATAGATAAACGAAAATTATATTCAGATTAGATTCGAAATAGCCCTTCCTTTCCAATGCTTAGTTTCATCTTTTAGGAATACAAAAAAGCATTTCCAAACGGTCATATGGATTTTTTTATTGTTTCCTTCACACATCAATCTCTTTCTTCCTTTACTTTTCTCTCCCTTTTCTTCCTCTTTTTTTCTTTTCTTCTCATCTTCACCGAGCTCCTCTTTCTTTTTCTTCTTCTCATCTTCACAAATCACATTGCTGGAAACTCTCTCTTTCTCCAGAAAATCTCAAGAAACTCACGGAATCGCTCTCTGACGGGAAACGCTCATAAAATCTGTGTCTCGAAAAGTCTTGAAGGTTAGTAAAAATCCATCATTTTGTTCTTGTTCGGTTTATTTTGATTTTTGGTAATCTATTTGTCAATGATAGTTGATGGGTTTTTGGAAATTTGGGTTTTTGATACACCATCTCTTATTTTTTGTTTTGTTTGGGCTTCATGAAAATTTGGATTTTTTGTTTTGGATATACACCATCTCTGATTGTTTGGGTTTCGTGAAATTTTTTTGTGGAAATTTGGCTTCGTTTATGGCATTAGATACTCTTTTTAAGAGAATCGCTTTTTTTGGTGAGTGTTCTTTTAGCAAGTAGATTTCAACATATGTGAATCAGAAAGTAAAGAAAATATATATTATATAAAGAAGTTTAGTGCGCAGTTTATTATTGTTTTAAGTAGAGATTACGAAACATCAACGCATTTATAGTCCTAGGATTGGACTTATAGTCCTACATCACGGATTAGGACTGCTTTACATAAAGGTCTAACGAGTCTTACATGGAAATAAAGGACAGATTAGAAGTGCCATGCGGTGAGACAAGTTCAGTTCAGCAGCCTTATTTGTGGGAGCAGTTCAGTTCAAGCAACTTCCTCTGTACTTTTTTATTAGCACCATTTCGCTAGCTCAACCATTATTGTTACTTCCTTTTGTTTGGGGACTTATGCCTTTTTTGCATGTTCATGTTTTTGTGTTAGCAGTAGAGGATTTACTCTTGCAATACTTTAAACATTGACTTATTTAATCATTGCCCATACTGAGAATACTAGAACATAAGAAACGTTGATTAAAAGAATCCAGATGGCCCTCTACTGAATAGAATGAGGTTTCCAATATATATTTGTTTTCTTTTGATTGAGTGTTGGCAAAAAATATAATAAAAAAAGAATGAAAAATAATATTTAAATGCAAGTAGAGGGTTAAATAAAGGGTCTGTTGGAGTGTGTAGTGAAAAAGCAATAGCTAAAAATAAAAGGTTGTACTTTCTCACTAGCTAAAATAAAAGGTATTGCTGGAGATGCTCTTAACGTTGAAAATAAAAAATAAAAAATAAAAAAAAATTTAATATAGGCATTAGATAGGCAGCGGCAGACAATACTAGCATTATTCCCTGCAACCTATAGCTAGTTATAAAAAAGAGCTTTAGTTGCTAGCTGGATGTACTGATGTCTTCATAACATTAATTGCATAACATCACTTTTTGCGGATCATTGTACAACAAAGATGAGTAATACTGCGTGGGGGTAAAATATCCGCACTTTAGCCGCATTTTCGCTAGTTAACCCAACCCGAGTTAACCAGCCTTTTTAAAAAAAAACCAAAAAAAACAAAAAAAATTCAAAACTCAAACCCTCATGCGGCTAAAAGCAATTCAGATTTTTTCATTTTTCCCTCTAATTTTGAGAACTACTGCCACTTTGAATACAAAAACCCCTGCTTGTCAGGAGCCCAACCTGTCGAATAATACTTGTATAGTACTGAATATAAGTTATACGCTGATGGTTCCTAAGAGAAAAATATGTGCGGAGCTCAGCCATCAATTGTGACTAACACTTAAGTTAAATCAACTTCATTTAGAGAAAAAATGAAATTTCCTTTCCTTTCTTCTTCCTATAGTCTTTCCCGGAAACCAGATAATAAAAGATATCAATTCAGAACAAAATCACAACACTGAGTATGAAAGTTAAAACTCATAGTTTTGCGATCAGTTACGCATTCCTGAAAAGAAAGCCGCATTATACTATCGACACCATTTAATAACATTCTTAAATTAAAAGGAAAGCAAATGCAATAACCCTGATTTTATTTGCAGACATGTACATGTGTAGGTATGGCATCAAAAAAAAAAAAAAATGGCAAGAATGAAAAGAGCCCAGACGAAAAGAAAGGGCAGATGTGATTCCTCGAATCAACAAAGCGTAATGTATGAATGTAAATATGAACAAAAGATTCGCAAAGTAATCGTATTGCCAGCATACATAAAAATCGGATTCGCACACAGCTTCAGAACGCACCAAAATTTCACAAAGAATTCAACATTCAATCCGGCACGCCCGTGGATTAACGCAAGAAAATTTCATCTAGAACTCTTATCGCACAATCTTCCACGAAACACACAATAAATTCAGTCTGGTTGAAACCACAAAATTTACCCATTCAACCCTTTCCAACCATCAAGAGACAGCACCAAATATCCAACGACTTTTCCCCCCATTCAATCACCAAGAAGAAAAACGTCAAACCCCTATAATCCTTAGCTCCTCCAGATTTTTCGGACAGCGAAAATCAAAAGGGACGCAAATACAAGCCAACCAGGGGGAACAGGCCAGAAAAGAACGCAACACCATCTTCATCACCCACTTTTGGCCGAACCATCCAACCAACCCCCAAACCGAAAAGAACAAACCAAAATCTAAAATACAATGAGAAACACCCCATGCGGACTATCGGCGAAGGAACAAAAAAATTAAACCCCAAAATTCAAAACTACAACTCAAAACACGCAAGCACTTCCTCGGCTAAATTAACCTTAGACCCAGCTGAAACACAGGGACCAAAACGTGCGGGTGGAGCCTCGCGAAGCTTGGGCATGGTCCCGGCCACCCAGTCTCTATCACCCGCAACACTCGCGGTGGCCAGGCCTACTTGCCTTCAATGCCAGCCAACAAATATTTCTGGAGGAGGGAGAGAGAGAAAGCCGAGGGGGATTAGACTGAAAAGAAAAAAAAGTGGTTTTTGTTGAAAACAAAGAGAATGCGGGCCACTGTCGTGGTTGGGCGGAGGCACTGGAATTTGATGGGGTTGGCGGAGCTATTTTTGGGTAGAGTGGGTGGTTTCGGGTGGAAGTTGGGGGGAAGGGAAAGTTTTTTGGGGGGGGGCGAGAGAGAGAGCATTTTAGGTGGTTCTTACTGTTTTTGAAATCCAAAGCAAATGGGGTTATGGGTGTAAAAAATTCTTTGAATTTCTCAGAAATGGCCAAAAGAGGTGTTTGGGAGGAAATTTTGTGTTGATTTTTTTTTTTTTTGGCTAGTGAAGATAAAAAGTAAGTGCCTTTCCTAATTACCAAACAAAGTGCCGTTCCTGACTAGTAACAGATTTTCTTAACAGAGTGGTATTAATATCTTGTTCATTGTTCTACGTGTGTTATTTGTGAAAAGAGAAATACCTTAGCATTCTCAATTAGTATTCTTCTAGCATTTTTTTTGTCTTTGGTTTTTTTTTTCTTTTAAAAAAAAAAAACTAGTGAATGGGAATGTGCCACCAAGAATGCTAAGAGAATGTTATTCAATAATGTTAAGTAGTATTTCTCTTGTGAAAAAGTTGTAATTTGAGTAATTTTTTCACAATGAACATGTGATAGATATCATAAAAGAAAGGATTAGATACCTGGATGTTTCTCTTTTGTGATTGAGAGAAATACTCAAATATATGGCAGAAAAGAGATGGGTTTAGACCTTCTATATAATCCTCAACCATCGTTTTGGCGTCATAACTTTAATGTTTGCCAATTTGTAGAAATTGAGGTATTACTTTTGATGTATTGTATTGATAGATTTGGGTTGTTAGCTGTTTTGGCATATATGGTTTGGATGTTGAGCATTTGGTGTATTCTCTGTTTTGTATTATTTGTTTTGGTTGTATTATTGCTGGCTGGTTTAGTCGGCTCAGGTTTGGTTGATATTTTCTTTTGTCTATTCATATCCTGCATTTAGTTGATGTTCATAGCGTATGGTTTTTATGCTGTTTATTTTCTCATCTATATTGTTATTTATGCATTTTATTTTCTTATCCAATATGCAGAGAAATTAGCTGTAGTTTTTTCTTATGGGCCGACAATCCAACTTGTAAACAGGGACTTGAGTATCGAGAAGGTTAGGGACTGAGGAATGATTAGGAGGAACGCCTAAATATGTCCAAATTTAACACTAATAATTAGCAAGCTACGGAAAACTGCATGGCCTTGAAGAAATTGATCGATGTGATTCAAAAGTAACATCTACCAAAAATTGGTTGATATTTTGTTGCACATGATGTTTTCATGGTGCTTATTTGTTCTGCTGAATTCGTAGGAATTAATTATTCGTCCATTAGATACATAATATGAAATGTTTCTTGAAGATTTCAAGTTTGAGATCTTTCTTTGAAATAGAAATAACAGGATTTTGAAACCGTAATGTATCTAAATGAGAACTGCTTATATGAAACTTAAGCACTTTATTATGAAAATCATGTTGTCTTGGATTCCTCCACTGCGACTAGGGATAATGTAAGTGCATCATTTACATATTTTCTTGGCACATTTTGCGGTGTGCAGTAAGTTTTCTTGTTTATGAAAGGTATAATCAATACTATGGCATATCAAAAAAGTCCATTGAGGAAAAAATCAATCCAAAAACATTTGTATTTCCTACTTAAATTGTTTGACTTTTTTTGTTTATGGAGAGCGATATTTGATAATTATGCATGACATGTTTTTTATCCAGTTATGGCTTTGCAACAAGTATGATCTCCTTATAACATTTCATTTGATAGAGTCCTCAGTAATATATGTGTAGAGCGAGAAAGAATATAATCCTTATGTCATTTCACCCATCTGATTTTTGCTTACAACCCGCAAATATAAGAAAATGTCATCTAATACCAAAACTTTTGATCATCCATAACCATATCAAACCAGCCAAACAACACAAATGGCTCTTGAGGAAAATTTTACACAATTATGCAACTGTGAAGAACAAAATCATGGTTGAAAATCTTGTAACCATACATCTATATTTAGCCATACATCACAATCAGAAAATTACAAACTAAAAATCTTGTAACTTCTACTAAAAGTATTAGTTGAAATAAGAGAGCCTCCGTACAAACAAACCAACAAGCTCAATCGCATAGTCAAAGAGGTTGAAACTCATATCCTGTAGCAAAACAAATTAGTAAGTTACAAAATAAATAAACCTGTCTAAATTATAAAAAATTAAAAAAAAAAATCTTTAAAACAGAAAAAAGAAAATGAAAATGGAAAATAGCAATGACATATCAATATAGGTTCTTACAAACAAAACATTGCAATATCAACAGCATCACCACCAAGTATTGATGCCAACTTCTCCCTCTCAGTTGCAATCAACTCTATAATTTCTTGAGAACCCTGCACTTTTGATACAAAACCCTGTTTGAGCCAACCTGCGAAAATAACTTTATAGTCTAATATAGTTTGGCTGATGGTTCCTAAGAGAAAAATATTCGGGCTCAGCCATCAATAGTACTACACTAAGTTAAATCAACTTCATTTGAGAAAAAAAAAATAATCTTCCTTTCCTTTCTCTTCCTATAGTTTCCCGGAAACCAGACTAAATAAAAATTTCAATTCAGAACAAAACCACAACACTGAGTATCAAATTAAAAACTCATAGTTTTGCGATCAAGTTACGCATTCATGCAAAGAAACCCATTATACTAGTCGACCAATTTAATAACATATCTAAATTAAGAAACAAAATAGCAATACCTGATTTTGACAGCATGTAAATGTGTGTATGCATCTAAAAAAAAAAAAAAATGCAAGAATTGAAAAAAAGCCCAGACGAAAAGAAGGCCAGATGTGATTCTCAATCAACAAAAGCGTATGTATGTGTAATTGAACAAGAGATGGCAAAGTACTCGTATCATCAGTAAAATCGGATCTCCAAACAGTAAGAACCACCAAATTTCACAGGCACATCCTTCAACTTCGGCCAGTGATTACCAAAAATCATCTGACTCTTCCACAATCCTTCCGAACACCAACTAAACACTTCCCGTTGTTGAAACACACAAAGTTACCCTTCAACTTTCACAGCCATTCAAAGGCACACAAATACTCAACAGCTCCTGGCCCATTCATCACCCAAGAGAAAACCGGTCAACTTCGGTTACCTCTCCAATTTTCCCCCAAAATCAAAGGGAGCCCAATACAGCCCCAGACAGCAGGAACCAAACCCATTTTCATTCCCCACTTGCGCCGAGAACTACCCAACACTCGAACGAAACAACAAAATCTCCCAATGAAGAAACACCCAATCGGCTCATGGCAAGACCAAAAATCTAAATCCCCAAGTCAAACCTAACACTCAAAACACAGAAATTTCGCGTAATTAAGACACTACCAGCTAACACAGGGAGCCAACTGTGCGGGTGGGCTCGCGACTTGGGCCCATGTCCGCCACCCCGTCCTATTCCTCGCACACTGCGTGGCCGAAGCTATGCTTATCGGCACACCGACAATTTCTTGGAGAGGCGAGAGAGGACGAGGGGGTAGCTGAAGAGTGGTTTTGTTGAGACAAAGTGCTTGTCTCTTCTTTTTTTTTTCTTTCTCGTGGTATGCTTGTGTATTCTTTTGTGCGATTGTATGTGTGGTGGTCTGTCTTTTTTCTTTCTTGTTTATGATTTGTTGTTTTTTTTTATTTGTGTGTTGTAGATTTTGTTGTGTGGCTTTTTGATTGGCTCGTGTGAGTAGCAGAGAAGTTGAGTTAATTTTGTATTTGCTTTTAGTCGTCTATTGCCGGTTTTGAGTTTTGAAGATCTTTTTTTAAAAGCCTGTTCGTACCCGTTGGGTGTAACCGCGAGAATGACGGTAGAAGTGCGGGATGTTTTCCCCCCACGTGCACGTTACTCAACAAGATAGGCTCGGTCTGTTGTGTCCAATTTATTTGTTTTTTGATTCTATTCTTGATCTCACAGGTATCGGTAAACAAATGGGATTTGACGTCATGTTGGAGTAGTTAGAAAATAATTTTGAGTAATGATCGTATATTGAAAACACATATAAATAGGGAGATTGTAATTTATATTAAAATATTTTTTATAAAAAAAAAGGAGAAACAATCTGGATACCACGTCGGGCGCCGGACCGCCGCAGTCCGTCGCTCCGGCCACGCCGGAGGCGCCGGTACCCTCGCGACACCGCCGGAGCTATGGCGGAACGTCCGAGCAGGCCGAGTACTGCGGAGGTGCCCGTACCAGCGCCGGGGGGTGCCTGACCACCCCCAGCCACTTGCATTTTTTTTCCTTTTTCAGTGTTTTGTATATAATTGCTACTAGAAAAATATAAACGTTGAACATTTCATCTATTTGCTACAAAGTTATTATCATAATAGTTTATTGCGTACGTATGAGCGGGGATTAATATTATGAATGAGATGAAATAATTTGAAAAGTTAGTTGAAGAAATTTTGACAATATTGAGCATGAGAAGATTAGTCTGTAAACCAAAAAGGCAATCGAAGGGTTTGCGGACAAATTTCAACTCTATTCCCTACCACGCTACCTGTATGTGCTTCTTATAATCATTATAGTGAACAGTGAAATGTAAAACTGTTTACGAGCCCTGTTTCTTTTGGTTTCTTTTACAACCCTTCTTAATTTGTCCTCTCAACACTGCCACTCTATTGCATCAGTAGGGTACAGCAATTACTGCAGAATTCAACATAACTGTGGAGTGGTTAGAATATCCCACTTTGTCATTTCGCAGCGATCTGAGCTCTGCCAGTCGCAGTGTAACCAGCCTTTTTAAGAAAAAAAAATAAAAAAACATTATCACATAAAACCGTCGATGCGTCTAAAGCATTCAGATTTTTTTCATTTTTCTATCTGCCATCTTATCTCTCTCCGCGCAAACTGTTCCCTCGCCCTTCACATCTATCACATGCTACTACCAAAATAGCTCTCACCCCAGCTCTTAATTTTTCTTCCCACTCGAGTTATTCAGTGCCTTACTCTTTTTGTTCAAGCTAACATTAATAAAACCTACCTTTCACCATATTCGCTTATCCTCTCAGCACGCTACTGTTGTCCATTTGCTATTACCACGCTTCTCTAACATTACCTTATGGTTCAAACTCGAGGGTGGATAGAACTGGGGTGCGGAACATTGGACCAGTTTCGCGAAGGTATCAATCCCATCCCGTCATTCTGTCAGCAAAATCTGTCGGCAGAAATCCAACTACACAAGCGTTTACCCAAAATGCTGTATTATGTATTCTTTAGCAACGTTTTGGGTTAGGCGTTGATAAAAGAGAACGTCGGCCTTCCATCCTTTTTAGGTAGTGTTCTAAGTCCTCTTTTATTTGTTAATATAATTTGGACCATTCGTTTAAAATTGATCTCAATCCGGTATAACATAGACAATCCCATCCAATGTATATAAATTAAGCTAAAATAAAAAATAAAAAAAATTCCGTCCAATAACATTTCGGCACGCTACCATTCTTCATTTATTAGAATGATGTGCATTAATATGCATACCCTACACTCTCCGGGCAGGGAAGTAGTTGTTGGTCCAGTAGGGCACATGGTGATAAATGAAATATAATAAGAAAACATTAATTGTTTATAACTTTCCTCGTCAATTAATGGCTTATTAAAGTTTTTTTTTGGAGTTTTTGGTCTACTGGATTTTACAGGAAACGTGGGAAAACTCACGCTTCTGTTCGAATGTGGCCAAAATATAAACGTGATCTGTCAATTGAGACGACAAGAAGGGGTGTTGGAATGTTTTTTCAAACAACCTGTACCCGCAAAAAGGACGATTCTCAGACACTTAGTTTTACCTATTAAAGTCTTGGCCTACCATTAAATCCAAGCCGACACGTCCTTGTATCTCATATGGCACCTTGTGAGGGCATGAAGGACCTCTAGACGGATCCGCTTAGGCTCTACTCATTCAAGCACCTAAATCGTGACGCGTAGAGCTGGGTGTCGCCGTCTGTGACTGATGCCCAGGTCGTTTTCTACTTTTAAAAAAAAATAAAACATAAAAAAAATTACTTTTTTTTATAAAAAACAGGTTTAAATTTATCAAATCTCAATTTATTTTTTCCTTGGGCGTATGAATATGGGGATGCAATAAGCTGAACCCTGTTTTTGTTAATAATAATGTTTTTTGTTATTTTTTTAAGTTGTAAAAATAATAAAAAAAACATTTTTTTTAACAAAAACAGGTTCAGGCTATATTTCATCCCATCGGTTTCATAGCCATAGAACAAATAAATTATGAGATTTGATAAAGTTTAAACCTGTTTTAATGAAGAAAAGTATTTTTTTTTTCATTGTTTTTCATCTTTTCATTTTTTTCTCCTACTAAAACGACGCTAGTCGTCCGCATGTGTGGGACCGCTAGCAACTCAATCTGACAGGGCCTTCGCCCTCCCTTTTTCATGAATCTCTCTGAATAGGTAAGTCTATCTATATCATTTTTTTACCTGTGCCTTTATTAACGTTCGTAGTGTTAGGAGATTTACAATTTGTGCAACGAACGGGCGAATCAACTTTTTCTGCTTCAAGTGGTATCAACAATGGAGCATCATTTGATATTTTGTAAATATCTGGTCACAATAATATATAAAATTTTGTTTATTATGGTTTTTTTTTTTCTTCAACATCTTTCTCTAGAGTTAAAATTTAACCCGATTGTTCTTAGTTTTTAATTTTAAAAATAAAACAAAAATATATTTTTCATGCTTTGTTTTCCTATTCTCTGTTTTTTACCTATTTTACTTTTTTTTTCCTACTTTTTTTTGGTTTGTGTTTTAGCATTCATCAGTTGACATCGTTAAAGTGATATTTCAAGTCGGTATACTAGAGTTTTTTCAAATTAAAAAATGTATATACTTTAGCTGGCCCTGGTGAAACCAGGCATTACAAGGGTTGGGAACAAATTTAAAAAATACAGAAATTCGTAAGTAAGAATTTAACTTTGGGGGGATTTTTTTATAAAAAATCATAAGATTTTAAGACAATTTTAAAAATATGGAAGGAATAGCCTCCCAAAAAGCTATATGCATTTCACTCTTAGACGCGCCCCCTGGGAGTAAAAACTCTGATTCCAATCACTAGCTATGCGAGGGACGAATGATTTACAATAGGAACGACATTATATTAGTACCACTTATGGCCTTTTCTTTTGAGAGGTCTCGATATTTTTTGATCAAATTTTTATTATTCATCTGTATTTTTTGTATTAAACATTATTTTTGCTTGGGTATATATGGTGAGATCCTCCATCCCTTTTTTTTAAGTCCTCCACCTTTCTCTATTCAAATTATAAGCGCCGGAAAGATTCTCACTTACAACAGTTTTTTTTGCAGTTCGTTAAAAAAAAACACAAAAACAAAATAACGAAAACATGTTGCATTTCAATGTAAGAAACGAGAAATCAGAATTACCAAACTCAGTAATGCAATAAAAGACGCAAAAATATCTCCACAAAACATCATGATACGCACGTTAAAAAGTCGTAAGTCTTTAAATAACATATACTATAGGACACATAGCACAAACTAAAATAGCTGCACAAAAACAAAAGATAAGATGCAAGAGCGACCATTTTTCAATCAATGATGATAGAATGTGCATTTCCATCGAGCTCAACCTACTAACAGATGACTAATTATTGCAATTAGCATTAAACTGAAGATAAATATGACAATGGCATCTACCAACAACAACCCCTAACAGACTTATCTTATCAATGACTTGAAAGATTTTTATTCTAAATTACATGTAACCAAAATTCTGAACTTTCTCTCCACTCAGGCATTAGAGTGGCATGCCTTACCGTATGAAATGTGTGAACTTTCCTATGATGTGCAACTTATGCCACCGTACATAAAAGGAGCCACAAGCGCTACTACACACCCAAAATACCTGCTATTTTGTGCAAACAAGGCAGCTCTAGTATAGATATATGTCGCGGTCACAAAAGCACGCCACACATAGGTAAGTTGTATGAACAAGACTTGTGGAAGTCATGCCCAACGTCAAACCCTTGTAAAACGTGCTTTGAAGAGGAAATCAATAATGACTTGAAGTAGGGACGACACAGAGTGTATTAAGAAGGAGATGGATATCTGAACAGAAAAGAAGAGGTGGTAGGCGATTGGATTAGGTATAAAGTAAAAGGTGTTTGTACCCGGCTGTCGCACTGTATCTTCAATAAAATTTGGAGACTACCGTTAATATATTCTTGCAAACACCCACATTGGTGGGCTGATGCACCTTGGAAAGTCCGGGTTGCAATCACTGTAGTCCAGTTAGACTACTAAGTTTCACGTGTTTTCTCGAGTGAAATCTTTACTGATTCCAGATTGATACCAAAGTTCCAACTAATGGCAACACGACGTACGGTAACCGTCCAACATCCCGTAAGCCTTGATTGAGTTCGCTGTGATTCAAAGTTTATGAATGTGTTAGTTCTTCTAAACGCACTTTCTTTGATTGGTTTCCGAACTTCAAAAATTCTGGGAATTTCTTGGACAGAGCTCTAAGTACATCTAAAGGTGTGTAACCATCAATAGTTCATTTCGGCATAATTAGATAGCTCAGTTTTTGTATTTGCGTACTGGAGAGTAAGCTAGTTTATGGCGCTGCCACAAAGGACATTAATACGTCTATTATATTCATCCAACCATTACCAAAAACTCAATAAAAGCACTTCATCAAAACAACTCCAAATAAATTATAATTCACCACATTGAATTAGTCTTTTTAACTATGTCTACGAATATTCTTCAATTTAAAAATTTAGTCCACTATTAAGAAATAAAAAGATAATAAATAATATAACTTGCGAAACTGGGGAAAGGAAAAAACATTAAAGATATGGATATAATTATTCTATTTTAATATAACCTAGAAAAAAATACATAAAAAACAAAAAACTCTTTAAGCAAAGTGCTATAATTATTGTTAACGCACCTTCAGTTTGTCTTAGCAATCACAGCTAAATGCATATGGTAGTTGCCATTGTGGCCTTTGGGTTGAGGAATGATTTATCACCATTAGCCGATTTCACTAACAATTTTGAGCATCCAAAATGATTTATATCCAATACATCAAGTGCAATACACTCTCTCCGCATTAGAGATTAAGCCCGGAGGGATTCGGAGACGGTGAATTAAAAATCTTTATGTATCCTATTCGTTCCTTCAATCGTTGCAGGTAAAGGAAGAGGGATATTCTCCCCATACTTGTACAAACAACTAAGCAACTATCTGCTTTGCTTGCACAAATATTTTTACCATCTCAAGTCGTGGCGCCTCGGCTGAAGCTAAGTGAAGAGAGGTCGTCCAACGAGTCACCGTCTGTCTGCAGTTTATGAAGTTCTTTGTTGACAAGAATTTCTACTAAATTCAAGGTGGCAATGGCAAGCTGCTATGGTAAGGGTCTCCCGAAGGATGTGGAGTGAAACTATTATAAAGGATGAATGGATCCCTTTGAGATTACATGTGTTGAAGGTGGCTTCTAACCATTCGTGATGAGCTTGGTAGAGTGCAATCCATTAATCTGCCTTCATCATTCCACCTATCCCTTTGGATCAAATGTGTTCAAGGTGCTTACACACCCAATTCTATGAGGCTTCATAGTATCACCATATTCTTCTTCCTTCGTCATGATTTTAATGCCATCCTTTCCACTTGTGAAAGAGTGAAAGATCGAAGAAAATCCAAACAAGAATGGTATAGATTACTAACGGTTGTAACATTAGATGCATTTATTAATTTCATTGTGTGTGGTTGGTCATAATTTAAATCACTTGAATTATAAACGGTGTTTCTATCAGACCTCCATCACGTGAGGGATAGCCAGTCAAGAAACAAAAATTATCCGTACAACCGTTCACAAAATAAAAATTTCATAATGCGCGGGAGAAGATTTTGGTTAATTATTATTTTTTTTTTATTGGTCTATTAAAATTATTATCTAATATTAAAATTTAATGATAATTTAAAGTCATAAATTATTTAAAATAACACAAAAACAAAAACAAACACATGAGTTATTCGACTAACATTAATGCATATACTTTACCGAAGAGCTTCAAATCTCCTCTTCAGAGCTGGAATTGGCCCGTTGCACCGAGATTTGTTTACTCCAATCTGGAGTTGGCTCCTGGTTTAGCGCCGACGTGTTGTGATCAACGCCGGTTATAAAGATTAGTCAATGTAATCGACATTATAATATTATGGATATTTATACTGATCCGATCCCGTAGAGATACCTAAAATCTGAATCAAAAAAATTTGGTCGTGTTAGATACTGCTGAGCAGAAAAACCAAGTCTTAAAAAATTTTACAATCCTTTGATTTCCTTTTATCGTTTGTATTTAATATAATCAAATTACGTAATACTGACCGTTTGTTCATCAAAGTGCGTTTATTTTATTTATTTTTTTTTTTTTTTAAGGTTCATGTCAATTGAACTTCAATTTGACCGAGTTGAATACTTCAAGAGTAACGAAATACACTTTTAAGACAACGCGTTTCAGATCTTTCTTGCTTTAATTTTAACTTTTATATTCTTTTATTTTAATTGTTAATTTTCGGAATGATCTAATTTTGTTTACAAAAACTTTTGCACCATGAAAATTATTCCAACAACAACTACAATATTACAGATTCCACTCTGCCAGCAACATTAAGCGACGGATACACAAACGCCTTAGGCTTGTTTAATAATAAATATCTCCAAGGAGTGAACTTTCCCGTGAGATTTTTCTTGCTCTTCGTTTGAAGAGTTGAACACAGGTTTGCGCTCTCCTGTCCCAAATGAAGGATGATTGACCTTCTCCTCCTTTCGGTGTTCATAAATCATAACCTGAAAGAATGGTTTGGAGGTTAGTTCGCTCCTCGTCACCTTGATTTGAAGCAAGTTACTCTGTGAGTTGTTAAATTAAAGTATTGTTTTGTTTGGCCGTAGGGGGGAATTGAAAATCGAAATTGTATCATTTTGTCCAAAGTAGACTCGTTTAGCGTTTTGGCAAGACCGGAACCCAGCCCGCCTACCCCAAAAAAAAAAAAAAAAAACTACATTTTCATCGTTTATTTAAATGACACTTGGTAGGACCCAAACGATTGTAAATTTTACCATCGTTTAATTAACATCATTTTTGTAACGATGATATAAAGGGGATGATAAATTTGATTCTCATTGGTTTGTAACAGAACAATGAGATTTAACTTGTATGAGTTTAAAACGGTGTGTACATTCTTAGCATTGGCTCTATTTTAATAAACTGAGTTAGAACTAAAGAATTAAATGCCGCTTTTTTTTGTAGTGGCCTGAAGTTAGTTTTAGCTGGCCGCTATACTTGGATCAACTAAAGAAACTTTTAACCCTAAATCCTGACTACATTGAACAAGCGGGCATGACTTGCAACTATATTTACTTACAGAGAATTTCAACAATGTTTATTCATCAGTTAAGCACTGATTTATCACATAGCATCCCCATGATATATATAAACAAAATTTCCTAATAGATTTCATATGCTTAATGACCATAGCACTAACACTGAGATAAAGACAATCGAGATACCCAAACCTACCCCATAAGCAACTTCCTTTTTAACAACTGTTTGATAGATTTATTCTAAAATATATTAACCGAATTCAGTTCTCTGATTTTCCTCTTAGAGTTAGTCAGTCTTGCTGCTGGACCATTGTTGCCTTGGGTATGAATTGGCACTTCTTGACATCCAAGGAGTGGCGATTTATGTGAATCACACAACAATCAGAAAACTCCCATCATAAATTCTAATGTATGCCGAAAGAGCCAATCCTATCAAAATACATGATTCGGGGTCACCAAAGTCACTTCCACCAAAA
>FXXK01002246.1:0-32785 GCA_900184695.1 Betula pendula | reverse complement strand
AATAATAATAAAAGATTATTGATGTGATATAAAAGAACAATGATACAAGTTATTTTTTATGTTTATTTTGTGTCAATCAAAAGTGATGTGATTTTTAAAATTATCATTAGATTAAAAATCAATAATAATTATCTTTTAATCTAATGATAATTTTAAAAGCCACATCATTTTTTGTTGATACAAAATAGACATAGAAGGTGACATATATAATTACTCAATACAAAACATAAAGAATGTTATGAATTTTTTATATAAAATAATAAAAAAATTTTATTTTTTTAATAAATTTTTTATTTAAATAATAATAAAAAGTAAGAAATGTGATATTAAAAAAATATATATATATTAAAAAGTGATTAATAAAAATATTTTTGAAAAATTTATTATTATTTTTCAATCAGTTTCACTTTTAATATTTTCATCCATCATTTTTTAACAACTTTTTAACAACTTATTATTGTGGCCGGAGTTTACCAATAATTTCGTAAATTAGTCTTGTACGTACTTCGGATATGCCGTTAACTTAGTAGCTACTTGGAAACAAAGGCTCGCTGGGCCTTGTTTAGTCCGAGGGACACATGATGCATGCATGGGTGTTTTGTTGGGGGATTTTTGTAATTATAATCGTACTCAATATCACACCGCTTAAAAGGTTAAAGCCCAAGTTTAGTCATAAGCCCAACTCGACTACTTCCATGCCTTGAGAAAATAACTATCCCCTTCGATATGCTATAAAACCCGCCAACCCTAAGAAAATAAAGCTTAAATGCTATAAAACTATGAACTTCAAATTAATCCATTATTGGTAACTTTTTTTTTTTAAAAAAAAAAAGATAAAGAAAAAAAACTTATTTAATTCCATTATTAAAATTTTCATTCTTTTAGTCTATGAAAGGTATAGTATATTGTTGAAACAAATTTTTGGCCAATTAAACTAGCAACAGGCGAAACTCCTATAAGACAAGAAAAAAAGTCATCAAAAAACAACTAGTCCCTAGAAATCGAGGGGTTTTTGTGAATGCTTGTCACGTGGCGAACTCATTGCCCTATAATTATCTCCAAGTAGAGGTTGCTTAAGTTGGCCTATAGTGATTATTTTTGCACCAATAACCCCCTCATTCCCAAGCTTGACCTGCTTATAATTTCAACTCTCATAAATAACTTATAAATTAGAATTTTACATAGTAAAAAATTAATATGAAATTTAACACTCATATAACAGATTTACAATTTACCTATTTTTAGTAGGACAAACTCTTTAAAATATCACAGGGTCTATCCCTATATGATAAGGGGGACAAAAAAAAAAAAAAAAATCAAAACATAACCTTTTGTATAATTAGGTGCCAAAAAAATTATACATGTGAAGATTCTGTCTGAATTTATTTACCGATTGGATACCCTCCCTTCTGTTTTGGTTAGTTTATGTTATGATCATTGACTTATTGTTGTTGCCGGTGGTGGTAGGAGTCCTACCACCGCTGCTTATTCATCAAAAAAAAGGACTCCTACCACCGTAGGAGATATAAAAGTACAGGGACCAGGGTACATGTGCGAGACTGTTGCCAACACAGAAACCACCAGAAATGATGGGTGTGTTAAAAAAAAGAAAAAAAGAAAAAGAAAAAGGGTGTAATTGTTGATGACGCAGCAAAACAATTGATGTCATGTGAGGCATCTCTGTCTTTTCTCAGCCGTTCGTAGCTCTTGTCATGTACTAAATCTTACGCCACCTGTCGTGGGGTTGGAGAATATGGAGGACAACCACATGAGTACAGTACAGACTACAGAAGCTACCCAGTACCAGATGTGTTCTTTGGTGGGTTTCGAGAACCGAGAAACGACTTTCTTTACGTGTTTCACATTTGTCTCTTTCGTTCGTGTTTGTTGGGATTACAAAATGTTTTTGAGCCTTTTTCTTGCAAATACAATATTGGCCTTGGGTCAATGGGTCCTAACTATATTATAAGGATTTAATGAATAAGAAAGTATGTCAACTTCATCGATGAGTAGGTAAATTAGTTATCAAACAAATATATATATAAAATACATAATCCAATGTCTCTTTCCTAAGATAATGATGTTGGCTGTATTTTCTAAATCTTTGTCAACATTAGGCCAACCAAAGAAGAGGCCTTACCCAGAACACATTATTAATGAGCCAATAGTTCAGATAAAGGTGGAATGCAAACTTCGACTGAATTGGTTTGTTTCGTGTTCATTTTGAATGAATTTTTCAAATTATAAGCTTTGCAATTTTGTGAGAGTTGTATTGGCCGGTTTCATCTTGATTCCAAGTAATTTGCGATTTGAATTGTTAGCAATTTCGACAACAAATGTTATAAAATTTTATGGAGCCCACGTATCCTAACAAGTTAACATATTATCCAAAATTTGTTCGGCCAGTATCTAATAGAATCTCTTTTACATTTATTTCGTGAATTTCTAACAATCTAAAGAGTAAAATTTACTTGAAATCTCTGTGGGTAGATGTAGAATACAAGAAGAGAACTAAAGAAAAGCTGCCCATTTATGAGCCACCCACCCACCCCCTAAAAAAAAATAGAAAGAAAGAAAAAACTCCCTAAACTAGGAAATGGATTGTTAATTAGATCATTAGATGAGCTTTCGGTCCAAAAGGAGGCACAAAAATAAGCAAAAGAATGGTGATCTGAGCATCAATTATATAAGATTTATCAAAAGACGACTGAGAAAGCAAATGTATAGAGCAATACAATTGAAAGAGAGAGCTAATTTGTCCTCCTTCAATTCGTTGATTCAAAGTCCATTCTATTCTATTCTATCAAATATTTCGAAAAGCTTCCCATTTAGAATTATATAAATATTGTTGCGTGCAATCCCTTTTTCTTTTTCTTTTTTTCTTTTTTTTTTGTTGGGGGGGGGGGTGCAAAGCAGGTTGAGCCCATACTTCCCTGTCTTTCCTCATTTAAAATTACTCCACTTCACTTATAAAAAATAAAAATAAAAATTACTCCACTTCGAAGCGTGCTATGATCTCTAGTCTTAAGCTAGCCCACTACGACAATATCAGTTGTTGCAGCCGTCATCAGTGATTCCTCTGAAAATATCATTTCATCAGTGATTCCTCTGAAAATATCATTTTTGCTGCCACTATAAAACTGATTTGGGGTGGTACTATAACTCATGACCCTAAACATTCTTTAATACCAAAAACTATGTCTTCCTCTCTCTGTCTTTCTTTCTGTTTTATAATTCATAAAATTAAGGTTCTCTTTCTCTTCCACGACATTCTCAGAAAAACAACATTTTTGGGATGGCTGGTGACGATATGAGAGGGCCTTTGGTTTTTCCGAAAGGTAGCGTCTCTGCCTGCAAAGCCGCCATGCATGGCTGGTGGCAACTCTCTTGGACTCAACATGCAGTGCGCACAATGTTGGGACAAAAAAGAAACGTCTCTTTAATTTGAACATTTTATTTTTGGTATTTGAAATGATTAATTGATTAAGAATAGGGAAGCCAATATATAATGCATTTGACTAGAAAAGCAAAAAATAGCTTAATTTTCTAAATTTAAATTGAAATTAAAAAAAAAAAAACCACTATGAGTGGTAGCTCTAAAGAATTATTTTCGCTATTTGCTGTCATTCTCGTAGAAGCAGAAAGTAGTGGTTAAAGAGTTGAGAGAACAAAAAATGTCTCGGAAGCTAGGCCNTATTTGGGGTGGTACTATAACTCATGACCCTAAACATATCCTTTAATACCAAAAACTATGTCTTCCTCTCTCTGTCTTTCTTTCTGTTTTATAATTCATAAAATTAAGGTTCTCTTTCTCTTCCACGACATTCTCAGAAAAATAACATTTTTGGGATGGGTGGTGACGATATGAGAGGGCCTTTGGTTTTTCCGAAAGGTAGCGTCTCTGCATGCAAAGCCGCCATGCATGGCTGGTGGCAACTCTCTTGGACTCAAAATGCAGTGCACAATGTTGGGACAAAAAGAAACGTCTCTTTAATTTGAACATTTTATTTTTGGTATTTAAAAAAATAAAGAAGAGTATTGAAATGATTAATTGATTAAGAATAGGGAAGCCAATATATAATGCATTTGACTAGAAAAGCAAAAAATAGCTTAATTTTCTAAATTTAAATTGAAATTAAAAAAAAAAAAAAAAACACTATGAGTGGTACGTAGCTCTAAAGAATTAATATTTTCGCTATTTGCTGTCATTCTCGTAGAAGCAGAAAGTAGTGGTTAAAGAGTTGAGAGAACAAAAAATGTCTCGGAAGCTAGGCCCTCGTGACAATGTGACACCCATATTCTCCTTTTGGTGAAAGGGACTCTTGTTCTTTGTGTGTGTCACAAGACAAATATAAAGTCACAAAGTCACATGATGCCATGGATTTATTTTGCGACCTTCGTAAGTCTTGCGGTGGGGTTTCAAAGGTAGGTTTTTTTTTCTTTTCTTTTCTTTTCCGAGTGATTACGTATATCAAGTTTATTAGTCAAAAAAAAAAAAACCTTTTTAATTTATTCGTCTCTATTAATTTCGTTGTTAAGGAATTCCATTTTCAGGCCAACTTCAAAAAACTAGTTTTCCATAATTTGCGACCTTATAAGTAAGTCTTGCGGTGGGGTTTCAAAGGTAGGTTTTTTTTTTTTTCCTAGTGATTACGTATATAGTTTATAAGTCAAAAGAAAAAAAAAAAGTCGTTTTTAATTCGTCTCTATTTCGTTGTTAAGGAATTCCATTTTTGTTTCTAGAAGTTCAACCAATTAATTCAATTATATTTTTTGAACTCACGCGTATTAATTAAAAATGAGCTTTACTCATTCGAAAATTGAGTGACTCGAGTATATTCAAGTACTGGATCAAAATTTCTTAAAATTCTTAGCACTAAGTAGATTTCTTGATATTTCAACAATAATTAATTAAATGGTTGAGAATTGACAAAATTTACATAATATCCTATAAGTTGTAGGAGATCTTAATCCGAAATCCATTAGAATAAAACTGCGTGATTTATTATATCCATTAATTACGATAAAAAAAAAAGTAATTCATTATTATTGATCACGATCCATTATGTAAAACTATATATCTACAAGTTTACAATTTTAGTTTTACTTTTTTCAAATACAATTTATGTTCCATCTACTTGTTAATTAAGTTATTATTCCATGTTAATTATCAAATCTATCACATAAGGAAAGTTAATAGATTGCATTTTTTTATTTTATTTTTTTGGTTGTTGACCTGATGAGTTTTTAGCACAACCTTTTATTTTTTACTTATTATTATTATTTTTTTCAGGCCAACTTCAAAAAACTATTTGTGTCGGAGACGGAACTAGAAATTTAATTTTAAGAGGGTTGGGTTGTATAATAAAAAAATTTCAGAGGCCAAAATAAGAAAAACAAAAAGACTGCAAAATTATTATTATTTTTTTTTCTAACAAATTTAAAGATTAAAAACCCTTTTTTTATTTTTTTATTTATTTTTTGGTAGAAGTGTAGTTCCGTCTCTGATGGGTACTCTTGAAACGAAAATAACTACCCAACAAAAGTTGGAGCAGGTTTTATATTCCAACCTACTACACCAGTTACCAGATCTCAACTTTGTCAAAGAAATTTGGTATAACGACGTAAGTCGTATATAGTTCATTCAATGTTATCCTAGCCAACTTTGGACAATTTTAGGAAATTTTTAGAGGAAAAAGTGTTGATTTTGACAAAATTAGGGTTAGAATGTGTCAAAACTCAATTACCCATGACCAAATTCCTACAATTTTCTAACAAATTCCTAAAATTGTCTAATTAAAGTCGGCACAGATTACATTAAATCAACAGCCCCTCCGAATTCAAAAAAATAAAAAAATAAAAAAAAATGGTCCCTTCCTAATGACCTCGTGATACTTTTTCTAGGACTAAATTACCCTTTTTTGTTGTCTCAAAGACTGGACCAGCCCCTCAAGTGAAACTCTGAAAACTATGAAAAACAATTAAAATAGGCAGTAAAAGAAGATCGAGTAACAGAAAAAGAAGAAGAAGCCGAAGGCCTTCCTTTAATGCAGTCATTATATTTCATTTGCATGGCATGATATATGATATCTGCATGTTTTTGAAGCAATTAAGACTCCAAATTAACACGCAGATATTTATAGCTAGTAATTACGACTAGTGAGAAATTCATAAATATTGGCGTCCATTACAGGTACATCCAACTTCCTAGGAGAATTTTGCTTGGATTCATGCATAGATTTCTTACCATTAAGGTCTTGACGATTTATTTCTTCTTTCCAAAAGCATTGTTCTGCATGTTCTTTATTTAAGACAGTCTCTCTGTGTTTAATTTTTGTTTTCATGAAACTGAATAATTTTCAGGTCAGTATGGAGAAGGTAACCTGGAGTACAAGGCAATGGGGTTTGCTTGTTGGGTGCTTAGGAGCCATTTTAATGGTCTTCTTCTTCCTTTCTGATGATTCTGGTCAGAACAACCCAGCTAGGTTCGTCCTCATCTTTTGCCCCCAACAGAACATTATAAGAAGTCGAGAGACAGAGAAACCGGAAATTGCTTAGAAACTTTTGTTGTTTTCTTTTATACTTTTATTTATTGTTTATTTTTTTTGTCGTAATTCCCTATGTTTGTGATGAGTCAGAACTTTATATCAGCGCTAGCTAGCACTCATTAGTTTTGTCACGGTACAATAAAACGCAAAAACATTTATGTGGGGGTGGAATTGGAGAATTAAAAAAGTTGTCCTATATATTCACCCATTCTGTGATTCCACAGTTGCTGGCAGCTGGTCCCTTCACTTTTGATAACTTTTTGGTCAATATAATGCAGGAGAGTTCTACGGAGCGACGAAGGCCAAATATCTCTTGAGGTGAAGCTGTATGTCGACGACAATCATGAGCAGGTAATTAAATGAAATTGAATTAATCTGCCATTGTACGTGCTTAATTCACATAATTAATCACCTGATTAGTGATTAATTAAATCTTTTAATTTCATCAGGTGATGTTGGATAATGGCATCGTCCAAGTCAATCTATCAACACCCGACGGTCATGTTCTGGGGATAAACTACAATGGTGTCTCTGACATACTTGACCATCATAATGCAAGAAATGATAGAGGGTACGTCCGTACGTGATCTAGCTTTTATATTTTTGCATGCTATAATTAATATTACTTAATACTCAATCTTTTTCTTTGACAAAATCCAACACATGATCTAGGTATTGGGACGTAGTTTGGAATGAGCCAGGAGGTTCAAGTACCTTTGAGAGGTAACTAATAATTAAATTAAACTCTCTCCCCCCCTAATCAATATTTTCCAAACTGAAATTATGTACGCGAATTATTTGCAGAGTAGAAGCAGCAGAGTTCAAAGTTATAAACCCAGAATGAAGACCAAATTAGAGGTTTCTTTTAGTAAGAAATGGGATACTTCGCTCCGTGGAAAAAGTGTTGCCTTAAATATAGACAAAAGGTGCATTTGCAAGTCTTTTTCTTCTTCAATTTCATAAGTATATAATTAATCGTAGTCTAAAATTATAAATATAAAACGTTTTACAGGTACATATTGCGGCGTGGGATTTCGGGATTTTATTCATACGCAGTGGTTTGAGCGGCTTTGAAGGATGGCCGGAGGGGGAGATTGATCAAATTAGGATTGTTTACAAGCTCCAAAGTGACAAGTCAATTAATAGAAGATATTCATTTAATTTTAGTTTATCCAAAATAAAATTTCCAAATTTCTTGTCTATGGAAGACCGTGATGAACATGGGTATTTGAAATCAATTGGACAGATTTAGCGACATGGCGATATCGGACGACAAGCAGAGGACCATGCCAACAATGGACGACCGTGATCACGGTCAGGCCCTCGCCTACCCTGAGGCTGTTCTTTTGACCAATCCAGCCAATCCTAAACTCAGAGGAGAGGTATGTCCTTAAATCCATATATTAGTAATTATTATTCTTATATATTTTTTGGGTTCACGGTTTTAACTTTAAAGACCCGTGACATTGTGGGCGCAGGTGGATGACAAGTACCAGTACTCTTTAGAGAACGAGGATAATAAGGTTCACGGATGGGCATCCGCTGACCCATCAGTTGGATTCTGGGTCATAACACCCAGCAATGAGTTCCGTACAGCCGGGCCCAACAAGCAAGACCTCACCTCCCATGCTGGCCCCATTGCCCTCTCCGTATGTCCACCTATCTTATCATATCTGAATCCTCACGGCCACATATTTGTTTTCTTTTCTTTTTTTCCTTCTCTTTTTTGACAGCGATATATATGCACCATATAATTTGAATTTTGGTTGTTGTTTATGTGGGTGTAGATGTTTGTGAGCACTCACTATGCTGGGAAGGACGTAGCGATGGAATTTGAAGAGGGAGAGGCATGGACAAAAGTTTTTGGTCCCATTTTTGTGTATCTTAACTCTGTTTCCAATGAAAACAAAAACTCTGTTTCCAGTGAAAACAATCTCCAACTACTTTGGGAAAACGCTAAAGAGCAGGTATATATTTAAGTCAGGGTGTCCTTTTCCTTGGATTTTATTATAATTAACTAAATTAATTACTAATTAACTAGCGCTTGATTTTTACCAGATGTTGAGCGAAGTGGATAGCTGGCCATACGATTTCATTCAATCACAAGATTTCCTTCCTTCTGATCGACGAGGATCATTTGCGGGTCAATTGCTAGTCCGTGACCGGTATGTCATTTTAGTACGTAGCTACTTGCATAATTTCTCCACAAATATTCAAGTGATGCTCACAGTGAGAAATGTAATATATATATATAGGTACAGCAATAAGAAACTAATGTCGGCGCAATCTGCTTATGTGGGCTTGGCAGCTCCAGGCGAAGTTGGATCATGGCAAAGAGAAAGCAAGGTAATTTTTTACTTTCAATTGTTAGAATATAAATTAAATGTTCAACGTTAAGGAAGATTTTGAACTCATACGTTAATTAGGATAAGCGGTGATTTAAGAGTAATTTTCTCTAGGAATTAGCTCTAAATTCTATTTATTTATTAATTTGTTTCAGGGTTATCAATTCTGGACCCAGGCTGACGAGAAGGGACGTTTCACAATCAAAAACGTCCTGCCCGGGGAGTATAATTTGTATGCATGGGTCCCTGGTTTTATTGGTGATTATAAGAAAGATACCAAGATTACTATTAAACCAGGTTAGCATATCCATAAGCATTTTCATTAAATGTAATCTTTTCATTAAACATGGTGACTAATAAAGCTTCATTGACGCGCAAGGCAGGTAAGAAGGTTCAAATGGCTACTGTCCTTGTGTATGAACCTCCAAGAAATGGTCCTACTTTGTGGGAAATTGGGATCCCTGACCGCAGCGCCGGAGAGTTCTATGTACCAGACCCATACCCAACGCTTATGAACAAATTGTACAACAATCACCCAAATGAAAAGTTAGTCACACATTATTGCTCTTGTTATTAATTCTAAAAGNATAGAAGATATTCATTTAATTTTAGTTTATCCAAAATAAAATTTCCAAATTTCTTGTCTATGGAAGACCGTGATGAACATGGGTATTTGAAATCAATTGGACAGATTTAGCGACATGGCGATATCGGACGACAAGCAGAGGACCATGCCAACAATGGACGACCGTGATCACGGTCAGGCCCTCGCCTACCCTGAGGCTGTTCTTTTGACCAATCCAGCCAATCCTAAACTCAGAGGAGAGGTATGTCCTTAAATCCATATATTAGTAATTACTATTCTTATATATTTTTTGGGTTCACGGTTTTAACTTTAAAGGACCCGTGACACTGTGGGCGTAGGTGGATGACAAGTACCAGTACTCTTTAGAGAACGAGGATAATAAGGTTCACGGATGGGTATCCGCTGACCCACCTGTTGGATTCTGGGTCATAACACCCAGCAATGAGTTCCGTACAGCCGGGCCCAACAAGCAAGACCTCACCTCCCATGCTGGCCCCATTGCCCTCTCCGTATGTCCACCTATCTTATCATATCTGAATCCTCACGGCCACATATTTGTTTTCTTTTCTTTTTTTCCTTCTCTTTTTTGACAGCGATATATATGCACCATATAATTTGAATTTTGGTTGTTGTTTATGTGGGTGTAGATGTTTGTGAGCACTCACTATGCTGGGAAGGACGTAGCGATGGAATTTGAAGAGGGAGAGCCATGGACAAAAGTTTTTGGTCCCATTTTTGTGTATCTGAACTCTGTTTCCAGTGAAAACAAAAACTCTGTTTCCAGTGAAAACAATCTCCAACAACTTTGGGAAAACGCTAAAGAGCAGGTATATATTTAAGTCAGGGTGTCCTTTTCCTTGGAATTTATTATAATTAACTAAATTAATTACTAATTAACTAGCGCTTGATTTTTACCAGATGTTGAGCGAAGTGGATAGCTGGCCATACGATTTCATTCAATCACAAGATTTCCTTTCTTCTGATCGACGAGGATCATTTGCGGGTCAATTGCTAGTCCGTGACCGGTATGTCACTTTAGTACGTAGCTACTTGCATAATTTCTCCACAAAATATTCAAGTGATGCTCACAGTGAGAAATGTAATATATATATATATAGGTACAGCAATAAGAAACTAATGTCGGCGCAATCTGCTTATGTGGGCTTGGCAGCTCCCGGCGAAGTTGGATCATGGCAAAGAGAAAGCAAGGTAACCTTTTATTTCTAATTGATAGAATATAAATTAAATGTATTACGTGTTGAATTTTACTTGTTAAAGAAAGATTTTGAACTCATACGTTAATTAGCTCTAAATTCTATTTATTTTTTAATTTGTTTCAGGGTTATCAATTCTGGACCCAGGCTGACGAGAAGGGACGTTTCACAATCAAAAACGTCCTGCCCGGGGAGTATAATTTGTATGCATGGGTCCCTGGTTTTATCGGTGATTATAAGAAAGATACCAAGATTACTATTAAACCAGGTTAGCATATCCATAAGCATATAGGGCTGATAGGTCGGATTATATACATTACAAAAAATAAACATTATATCGGTGCTCATTTGTTAGTATTTATATTAAAATAATTACACTTATTTTCATTACCGACACTATTTTTTTTCATACAAGTGTCGGAAAAAGTAGTGTGGATATAAGTATTTTTTTTGTAGTATAATTCACTCCATTTCAAATAGTTCACGTTAAAACTTTAAACGATGGTCGTTAAATATAATCTCTTTATTAAACATGGTGAGTAATAATGCTTCACTGGCGTGCAAGGCAGGTAAGAAGGTTCAATTGGCCACTGTCCTTGTGTATGAACCTCCAAGAAATGGTCCTACTTTGTGGGAAATTGGGATCCCTGACCGCAGCGCCGGAGAGTTCTATGTACCGGACCCATACCCAACGCTTATGAACAAATTGTACAACAATCACCCAAATGAAAAGTTAGTCACACATTATTGCTCTTGTAATTAATTCTAAAAGAAATACTGTTGCTTACTTTTTTAAATAATTTTGAATACGTCGCAGGTTCAGGCAATATGGCTTGTGGGAACGGTATTCAGACTTATATCGTGATCAAGATCTAATATACACAATTAACGTTAGCAATTATAGTAAGGATTGGTTCTACGCCCATGTTACCAGGTAAATATTTGTTTTGCACTAAGATTTTTTGTAATTATCTATCCGAATTGCAGCCAATCCAATTAGGCCTCATGTCCAGTGTTCGAACATCTATCCGAACAAATACATTCCATCGAAACCTCTCTATAATTAGGGGGGTTGGCAGGCTGCAATTAGCCACAAATCCCGATGCATTTGCTGTAATTCTTGGTTCTAATATTGTCTTATTGCAGGAACATAAATGATCAGACATATGAAGCAGCAACATGGCAAATCGTGTTTGAACTTGAAAGTGTGAACAACAACGGAAATTACACACTCCAGTTGGCCTTGGCGTCGGCCAATGAAGCTACCTTGGAGGTATATATAAAACTGATATTTTATTATTTTTTATTCTTTTTGGTTAATTAATTAGTATTTGGCTTATGGATTTCTGGTAATTAATTGGGTTTTTTTTTTTTTTGTTAAATAAAAGGTTCGGTTCAACGATGAGAGTGCCGAACAAGCACACTTTTCAACAGGATTTATAGGAAGAGAGAATGCGATCGCAAGGCACGGTATACACGGATTATATTGGTTGTACAGCGTTGACGTGGCAAGTAATTTATTACAAGAAGGAAAGAACACAATCTATCTAACACAATCCAAGAGCAAAACTCCTTTTGAAGGAGTCATGTATGACTACCTTCGTTTAGAAGGGCCTCCTCCTGATGGGTGAGGGTGATCTTATTCGAGATTTTTAGATCCGTCTCACTTTCCCTCTTAGAAAGATAGAGCGACAATTAACTATATATCTTGTATATATAATTATAAAGAGAAAAATAAAATATCCATTTAATGAAAGAATAATAAATGGATTATTGTTCTAAACATATCGTCACTGCGATCGAGTCTTGAAGTTCTAATTCTATTTTGCCTTCATATTTTTCTTTTTTACAATTCATATAATTTCCAACAAATTTGGGTCTTAAATAACAAAAAAAAAAAATTAAAATTAAGATTTCAAAATCGAATTGAAATAAAGCGCAAGGGATCCTTGATATATAATCCGTTATAAGATTTCCACTATGGAATTATTCTAGGAAATCTAAAATTTCTTTTTAACTCTCTAGTGGGTTTGAAGCTGAACATTATTGAACGTAGCATTTCTATATATTGGTAGAAATGTGTCCTCCATTCAACACGTTTAATGGAAAAAAATGTCCAAGCATTTTGGCCCACCGCCACTCGTGCCTACTTTTAAGCTTAGTTCTACTAAAAAGGGGCAAAAATAAATGGCCCATCTCATTGGATTCTTGGCCCACAGGCCGAAAAAAAGAGGCAGCTTGAAATGGCAATTTGAAGGAGCAGTTCAAACGTTTTTTTTTTTTTTTTTTTTAAGCAAATGAGGGAACAAGCAAACTTGAGAAATACAGTAGAATGGGAAGCACTGGTAGTGATTGGACTGGAGCCATTGAAGAGGAGTGCCATCGTGATGTTCGGTGAGGAAAATACCCGATTATGAAGGCACAAAGGACACCGTATCTTGATCTGCAATTGGATTTGCATATCTCAATAGACAAAATTGGAGTACCAACTATAGAGATCCGAAAGAAAGGGAACAGGGAAGCCAAAAAACTGCCATGGAACCAAAAATAGGTGATGGCGCGTGCATGCCATAAGCATAATGTGATATTTATGGACTTTTAGTGTGATATATAGTATTAGTCTATGTAATGTATACAAAAATTCATATATAATTGTAGTTTTTTTTTTTTTCTCCAGTCAAATATATTTGTGACTTTTTAAGTTTTTTCATATTGGTTATTAAATTTGGAAAAGAATAAACTAAATTTTTTCAGTAACTCTCCAATATTCTTGAAATCCTAATCAATCTATATTTTAAAAATAAATGGTCTAGATGTTTCAACATCATCATCAAATTATAAGTGAATTACAATGAATTAAACCAAACTTAAGGATTTTTTTTTTAAAAAAAAAAGTTAAAATCCTGAGATGGTAAAATCTGGCAACTTAGTTTAATTTAGAATAATGATTAGAGTTTAAAAAATCTACAAATAATAAGAAAAGTTAATTTATGTATATTGTTTTTTTTTATATTAATCTTTTAGTTGTTGACTTGACGAGATAACTCAGTTTAGATTGTAGTTGATTCGTTGAGTTTTAAAATACTTTTTTTTTTTTCTTTCTTTTTTTCTAAAGTCAAACACCATTGGTGTGCTCTCGAAAGGAAGATCGCCCATCAAATGTTTCTAGAGGGCTTTATATTTCAACTTTCAACCTACTACAACGGATCTCAATTTTGTCAAATTTTGGTATAACGGCATAATGACTGCACTGGAAATATTTTCCTAACCCAAATTTGTCAACACCCAACAATTTCCTTTAACAAATTCCAAAACTTGTCAAAAGTTAGCACATATTATATTGAATCAATTATTTTAGTCAGATTTGGGCAGCAAAGCATTATTTTAAAAGGGGATAATTTTCTGCAAGCAGTCAATGCACTCAAAGATACATGAACAAACTAGGATAAATATAAACTACTGGGGGCGGATGTTAGAGTAGGTTTAAATATGTTACGAAGATAACAGATTTGACATACTAATAGAGTCAAATTTTGCAGCTCACGGTCTTGCTAAGGCCACTGTTAAACAAAACAGTCATATGATTTGGATAGAAAAAAAATTCTTAAGGATATTTATAATGTTGTATCTTTAAAGCAATCTGATCTAGGCTGTAGTTATTTAGAATTTAATAAGACATAAGATGTTTCGTAGCATGGGCAAAAGATTGTTCACTTAAATATAAAGAGAAGGTGCATGTGCAAATCTATTGCTTAGATTTGAGGTTTTTTTTATTTTTTTATTTTTTCAGTCAATTGAATTTTCATGTATTCAAAATATATATGATTGATCTAACATAAATTTGTAAAAATTGTTAGAATATATTTTGGGATTTGATTTGAGACACTTTATTGTAATATCCTATACCATCAAATCTGATTGATTTGATTATCATATTTATCCATTCTAATTTTTTTATAAATAGAACTATTTTGTATTATAATATCAATAAAGGAAATAAGAGTATAATGTAGCATTTTGGGCTTTATCTTGTAAACGTAAGTCATAGATTAAACCACGTAAACTCTTGTCTCATTTTCTATTTATTCGGCAATTTATTTATTTTCTTATTTCATTATTTAATTTTTTTTCAAAAGAAAAGACATTTTCCTTCTTGCTTATATAATATTGATTATGTTTTGTAAAGTGTAAGTAAACTTTCAAACTTAGCTCATAAGGATAAATTGGACAATAGACAACTTGCTTCTTGCTTGTGTAACATTGATTATGTTTTGTAAACAATTAAGTAATACAAATATATATACATCTTCGAAGTAGACATATAATGTGAATGCCATTAATTTAATCAGTAAAATCTTTTGTCCTTACACAAAAGGCTGAAATCTTATCTTGCATACCGTTATGTTAAAATGTAATTTAAATGATAAATTTTTCATTTTTTATCAATTAAACTTTTAAAATAAGTTGTAATTTAACATAATATAAAAATTAAAGATAATGAATTTAAATATTATTTTCGTTATTTATCTCTTAGTTTTATTAAATATTAAGAATATTGGATCTCCCTAATTATTAAGAGAGAGTTTTGTGTTAGAATATAATTTAAATTATCATATTTATTTAAATTATTATTATTATTGGGTATGCCTTCAGCTGACGGTCGTAGAACTTGGGGGCCCAGGTGGATGACAAGTACCAGTAGGTCCAGTACTCGTTGGAGAGCGATGATAATAAGGGTCATGGGTGGATATCCGCCGATCCACCTGTTGGATTCTGGATCATAACACCCAGTGATGAGTTCCGATCAGAGGGGCCCATCAAGCAAGACCTCACCTCCCATATTGGCCCAATTGCCCTCTCCGTAAGTTGCAACGAATCTATGAAGAATATTTTCCAACTAGAAAATTAATTAGCTAGCTTGTTAAGCCCAGATATGCTGCACTATTATGGAGGGATAATGCATCAACAGTGGGTCAACAGTTGGACAATTAAACAAATACTTATGGATTAATTTTATACACTATATATTTTTATTTTATTTTATTGATAAGATATTGTCAATTAATTTTTAAATTTTCTTAATAAATTAATACTATAAACTACATTTTTAACCCACAATTATAAACAAATATGGATGCAAATAACCCATAATAAATTAAAGCTAACCCAAAGTTACAGTGAAAAACGTAGGTGTAAAGGGGCTGGCAAACACAAAAGCTAGGAAATGGGTTTCCTTTTTGCAGCAAGAAGAAAGAAGACAAGCGAATGCAAATTGCGTGAAGGCTAGACAGAGGAGATGCTCTTTTTGTCGTGGGCTGAAAACTGAAGCAATATTTTGCAAGAGAAAAGCAGACGAACGCCGGCTGCGGTACCTTGCGGAAGACTTGAAGCAAAAGAAGAAGACGAAAAAAATGAATTTTTATTCGGCTACCCCTGACGTCATCAGTTCTATTTTTCTGTTTTCTTTGATTTTAATTGTTGCATGTGTTTAATGTTTAATACTTTGATTATGAGTGACCAATTTTTTAATTGGGGTTAGAGGTGAAGCTTAACATTTTTATTATTTGTTTTTGAGACTATTTTTTAATATTCTTCATAGACTAATGATTGAATGCTGTGAATTATTTTAATTTGAGAAAATTTTATGTTGACAAGTTTTTTATTCATTATGATTTTTGTTTATATCCAATGCTTGCTTTGTTTGTTTGTTTGTTATAATTCAAAAATATAGTGTGTTGGGACAAAATATCTCTTCTTATTATGGGCCCACATAGTTGACACGTGTAGGGCTAAGATGTAATGTTGATGTTAAGTCAAATCCCTTTATATAGAAAGGGAAACCCCATTTGACGGGGACTTTTGAGACATCTCGACTTCTGAACTTCTTCTTCTTCTTCTCTCTCTCTCTCTCTCAGACAGGAGCTCTCCATGAGAGCTCCGCCTCACGGCCCTCACTGCTTTCCCCCTTTAGAGGGGAAGCTATGGTTCTCCCTAGAGAGCCCCCATTATTTTCCTCACTCTATACAAGCATGCTAACTTAAGCATCGGAGGGTCTTCGGCTCCAGCCGGGGACACTCTGACGATTCGTTATTTTGCAGATATATCATTCTCAGGTCAGGGAATCCTACTCCCCCCTCAACCATACAGTGACTGTTGGGGTCGTCGGCTCATTGAAGAAGACGACCTAAAAATAGCACCAACATAGTGAATGCTTAATCTCTTTTGTAACATACATGTTATTTAAATCAAAATTTCAATCAACCCATATTCTATTTGAGTAATTCTTGATATCTTCTTTTTTTCCCGAGTTAATCCGGAAAAAATTATGTGTGATGTCGATTCCATAATATGGATATCTATATCTATGCTTTTATATTATGGAATTGCCATCATCCATCATTTTTTCGGGATGAATTCCGATAAAAAAAAAAAACCCCGATAGTATCAAGCATTGCTCGTTCTATTTATATGCTCTTTAGGTGGTTTTGTCTTGAGAATTAAGAATTTGGGAAAACTTCACTTACCTTCTAATGTTTCATTGCTATTGTAATTACCTCCAAAGTTTAAAAACTCTCAATGTCGAGTTATCTAAGTTTAAAAACTTTGCAATGTCACCTTTACCGTTAGGATTTGAGATTAAATCAGACGGTAAATGTGAAATGCCATTTATACCCCCTATAAGTTTTTAAAAATTATCCTAATTAAATAATTAAAAATTATTTTAAAAAAATACTTGACCCACGGCCAAGTTGTAGTCATGGAGCATATGGTCAATTTTTATTTTTTTAAAAAAGGGGTAGTTTTTAAACTTTCATATCCTCCATTAGGATTTAACAGAATTTATTAGTTCCGATAGTCTGCACTTAGATTTACAGTTTTTTGACGCAACTCACATATTAAAGAAATTAATAAACACTATTGATCTTAGAATTTGTAGTATCAGTGACAATTTGGTTACATGTTTAAAACTAAACTCATGGGTTTATGAAGAAAACAAAAGGCAGGGTCCATTTGTTTCAACATGGAATATTGTTCATGAAACAGGGAAGTCTTCAATGAGCACATGGCATGTCGGCCAACGGTTACGACAAATCTACTATAAAAGATGGCATACATGTTATAAAAAGTAGACTTTCATCTCCTTTTTTTACATTATGCTTTTGCCTTCCTAAAGTTATTTTTTTTGTGAATTATACAGGCTCAAGCGTCGGAGCAATTTCTGTCAGCCCGCTCCAACAAGCTCTTTAATTAGCTAAGCTCTTCACTCCTTGCAAATAGTGCCGATCGTCACCTTAACAGAAGTCAACTATTCTAACATATATTTTTTCAAGTTAATAAAACTCATAATTTGTAACAATAGAAAATTGGCATTTAGTTAAAACACGGCATTAAATGGCATGCCCAACCCAGATGGGTCATAGAACCGTAATATTTTACTCATAACAATCTGGTTATAATTGTTGGCTCTAGCGTGCTCTATATATTTTAATGAATTCCAAAGCTCTTAGCTACATTTTGCCCTTGGCTGTTACCTCATTGATCACATCATCCGATATTAATCGAACCATATGCATCATCATGCATGCATGTCCCTCTTTTTTTCTTATAAATCAAAGTTTGGTGTTGATGAAACAGATCACTCCTTCTTTTCTTAATTTCTATATATAAATATGAAGAAGGCGCCAGAAGAAGAACACCCTGTGAAGGCCTTTGGGTGGGCTGCTAGGGACCCATCTGGGCATCTCTCTCCCTTTAACTTCTCTAGAAGGTAATTCAAGTTAATATATTCCACTCTCTAATTAACAGTACTGCATCACTTTAACATGCATGAGTTCATGATAAACATTCACTACTTTAAAATCACTACCAGATGACGGTTATGATGATGATGATGATGATGATGTTTGTGAAATTAAATGATTATATGCAGGGCAACAGAGGATGAGGATGTCAGGTTTAAGGTTTTGTATTGTGGAATATGTCACACCGACCTTCACAGCATCCAGAATGATTTGGCCTTCTCTACTTACCCTCTTGTTCCTGGGTAAATATTTCCTTCCATATATTAAAATTGAGCACTAGATTTTTTTTCTTTTTTTTTTTAAAGTTTTTGGACTTTATCCGGAATTACGAATGGAAGAGTGGACAATTGATTCTCGAAGTACTCTTCCCTTGATAATGGATAGTCAAAAAAAACTTAAACTAAAGTATTAAAGTTTCCATGATTAATAGGTAAAGCAACATTTTTATGGGTCTGGAAAAGTATAAGTCATAAGTGGCAAAATTTGTTATGGGTACAAAAAATTTTAGTTTTAAGATTTTTTTTTTCTTCTCTAATTGATTAAGGAAAGGGTTACAAGGGAGGATCTTTCCTACTCTTGATCCGGAAGAAAGAGAGAGTGGGCAATCCTAAGAAAAAACAAAACATTGAAAAAGGAGTGGGCTCCTCAACAATAGGCTCAAAACGAAAACAACAATACGGAATTACAAACAAACAATAAAAAATAGGACAAACAAGTATATTGGTTCTCTCAATATGACAGCATATAGCGGTAACAGAAACAAAATGAGTACAGATTAAAACGAACTTATCTGAACCTCTACTTAAAAACAGCAACAATCCCAAAGAAGCTGAAGCGGTGGAAGGAGTTCTTGTCTATGATATTAAAAAGTCAATTCATCCAAGAAAAATTGGTGAAGAGAGAATTAAAACTCAATCAAAATTAAAGGAATTCTTTAGGTTATTCTTGGTCCGATCACCACATATTTATTTGACAAAGCATAGTACTTTCACAGTTTAGGGGACTTACAGTTCAGTCAGGGTCAGTACGTACAGGGATGGAATCATGGGGCGCCATGGCGTTTAGTTTTGAAATTTTCTTTTATTTGTCTCCTGATTTTGATTTTGATTTTTTTTTTTTTTTAATTTGTTCTTCAAATTTCATTTGTTTAGTACTCATGTAAAGTAGATTATTAATATACCAAAATTTAGGAACAGGAACTAATTAGTTCCGTCTGGGTCACATAACATGATCTTCAATTTTTGTGTTTTTGCATTTGGGTTCATCGAAGGCTACAAACCACACTTTTTAAGTTTTATTTTACTTAAAACTTACCAACGTAACAATACAAATTAGTCATTAAATCAGCTATTATTTACAAAAATAAAAAATTTAAAAGTTGATTGACACCTAATTTCTAGAGTTACTCGGAGTCCTATTATGTACATAAGATGAATATCATTCGCTGTCATACGAAATGGCAAAAAAAATAGGTTTCCTTTCCCCGTCAAAAGTTTTTTAAGTCTGACGTCGACGACCAACTTAGTATATATACCGCTGCATTTTTTTTTTAAAAAAATTTTTTACGACCCATTTTAATCAGGTACTCTTTTCACTATGTGCTTATACTTCAAAAATATAAATCAATCGAGCCTTTTATTGAAGAAAGCAAGGCAGTTTCCTTCCCTTCTATAAATTTTTTTTTTCTTCTTAAAAAAAAAAAAACACACATTTTGGTACGAATGTCTTTAAAGCATTATTTAAGTCAAATTAAATACTTTCGTTGTGTGCTTAGCTTCTATTCGATCCGATACTTCTTCGTATGGAGTAATGTTATATGTTACGTCATATCTTTTTTTTTTTTTTTTTTTTTGTTGTTTTAAAATAATGTGATTTTTAAAATTACTATTAAATAAAAATTTAATAATAATTTTAAAATTTTTATTAATTTCAAAAGGACATAAAGATGACATGTAATATATTACTTCCTATGATATGACAATGGACTCAAGATTTTTGTTTGACTACGTACTTTTTTTTCTTTTGCGTGCCCAGGGGTGGATTTAGCTCCCCCAAGCCACTATGTTTTCTCTAATTTTCTTAAAAATCCTCCTTGAAAATTTTTGACACCCCAAAATTATTTTTTTAGTTTTACCCTCCCAAATTTCAAATGCTAGTTCTACCTGTGCGTGCCGATCAGACCCTTCTCAATAGAAGTATCAATGAAAGAGACACTAAAACCTAGGTCAATTTCTGTTAATCGCTCAATTTATAATCTAAGAAGCCTTTAAACTATATCGTACTTGGACCAAAAAAAAAAAAAAATTCCAAAAAAGCCTTAAATCATATGTTAAAATCATAGTGTATAGGACAAGTTTGGATTTTGGCTTTCAAAAAAAAAAAAAAATTGTTAGGCGCTTAGACATAAACCTCACAAAGGATTTGGACTTATAACATTACATTCCCTTCCATCTAAATGATCCAACCAATCCCACAAACAATTAATGAGACCAAGAAAGTCATGAACATTTAAATTTTTTTTTTTTAAAAAAATTACCATGACGTTGGAATTTTAACTTGCAGGCACGAAATTGCTGGGGAAGTGACAGAAGTGGGGAGCAAAGTGAAGAAAGTTAAAGTAGGAGACAAAGTGGGCGTTGGATGCCTGATTGGTGCATGCCACTCCTGCGACAACTGTAAAAATGACCTCGAAAATTACTGTCCCCAATGGATACTCACCTACGGTTTCACTTACCATGACGGAACAATCACATATGGAGGCTACTCAGATACCATGGTAGCTAACGAGCGCTACATCGTCCGGTTCCCGGAAAACATGCCGCTCGACGCCGGCGCTCCGCTCCTTTGTGCTGGGATCACAGTCTATAGTCCCCTCAAATATTTTGGTTTAGCTGAGCCGGGTAAGAATATTGGAGTTGTTGGCCTAGGTGGGCTTGGCCACGTTGCTGTTAAATTTGCCAAGGCTTTTGGGGCGACAGTAACGGTAATTAGTACATCCAACAGCAAGAAGGATGAAGCCTTGGAACGTCTTGGTGCTGACTCATTTTTAATTAGCCGTGACAAATTACAAATGCAGGTAATTACCGGCTTATAAAATCTTTCTCCACATCTCAATTTTGGTGTCTGATTGATTGATGCTCTTTTGTGCAGGCTGCTCAGGGCAGTTTGGATGGTATTATTGACACAGTATCTGCTTCTCACCCCATTTTGCCATTAATGGATTTATTGAAGACCAATGGAAAGCTTGTTATGGTGGGTTTACCGGACAAGCCGCTGGAGCTATCTGTCTATCCTCTGATTACGGGTAATTAAATTCCTACGAGACAATGAAAATTTTATTAAATTATGGAGTTAGTAAGATGTGTTAAGAGATGCAGGAAGGAAGATGGTTACGGGGAGTGGCATAGGAGGAATGAAGGAGACACAAGAGATGATTGAGTTTGCGGCAAAACACAAGATCACCGCAGACGTTGAGGTTATTTCAATGGATTACGTCAACACGGCAATGGAGCGTCTTGCCAAGGGTGATGTTAGATACAGATTTGTCATTGACATTGGAAACACCTTGGATGCTACCAAGCCTTGAAGACTACCTCGTGTCTTAATTTAATTTCCTGTATCATATTCTCCAATGGTTTTATTTAATTGCTAAACCTCGTCCCTATTATCATACAGAGGAAACAATGTATGGACGATAATGTTTAAAAGTTGTAATTAGTCTGATAATTAATGTTTTTTTTTTTAATAAAAGGAAAATACACTTTATTCCTCAAAGTATACACCTTTTACGTTTTGGCGTACAACATTCAAAAAGTGACATTTGATCCTTCCAAGTATCTAACTGCTCTATCAACTTTTTCGGTCTTTAGACAGAAAGACAATCACGTTCCTTACACATGACTTTTAACCATTTAAACTATCAAAAATGCCATCGGGGTAAACTATATAAAAAATAATAAATAAATAACATAGAATTAAAAAAAAAAAACTAAAAAAAAGGGTTAAATCCAAAATAAGAAAATATATTTTTTTTTCTAAAAAAAAAAATTGAGGTGGCTCTACTATCACCTATGGCCGGCCTGGGGTAGTTAGGCCACATTCATGGCCATTGGGAGTGGTTCGGTCACCCCCAAATGGCCAAATGGGGGTGGCCGAAACCATTTTCAAGGGTTTGAAAGTAATTCGGCCACCCTCATTTGTGACCAAAAAACCCATCTATCAGAGTAGAGCTTGATTGAATGGAAAAGGTAGGGTGCCACTTCTTAAAAACCAGCAGCAGTCTATTTGCCATGTTTCTAGGGAGCTTGGTCAAGCTTTAGTGTCGTTCATTATAATAGATGAAAAAATGTTCATGTGACAATTTTACCATCATTAAATCCATGTGACCATTTTTAACTAGACAATTTAATGTTTAAAAAAGTCCATGTGGAAAAATTTGTTATCATTAAATCCCTACCCTCTTCCCTCTTCGATAAATTATATATGTTCGAGTTCCTACATAGCCAGTCAGCAAGAAACTCCAACGCCTACACTGAGTTCCTACAATGTTGTAGTTTTCAAGTAGCGTGAATGACAAAGTAGACGACGGTGTCATTAGAGGAAAAAAAGACAATATCGATGGAAGTGCAGCAAGTTCAACTTCTCATGCAAGCAGCCACATCGGCTTGAAAAAAAATGTCGCGTTATGCCCTAGTAGCACAAATGAGAACCGCATGGACCAAAGACATCTATAGTTGAATATTTGCTGACTGTGTTAACTACAAGGTAAGTAAAGATTAATTGCTTTGTCAAGATTAGGAATTTTGCGAAATTTTGAAATTAGCACTTAGCACTTAACACGAAGCATTAGAGTGATTAGATTAGGACTATTAAATTTTGGACAAATCTAGTGATTTGATCTAGATCATAGGGTGCTTCTTGCTTCTCAGTACTATCCAATGATTAGATTTACTTTACTGTTAATAATATCAACTATAAAATCAAATCAAGTTAGATCTAACGGTTTAAATAAAGTAATTGTTACTAACAATTATAATCAAACAATCATAATTGAATAACCGTTAATTATAAGTATGATATGACAATCAAGATTAAGTGCATGTTAGATAAATGCGATCAATCATTCATAATTGAAAGACAATTAATAACAATTATTTTTATATTAATTACGAAAATGCAATAAACAGACTAAAACTATTGAGGATTGAGGTGATTATTTTGACAAGTCACTTAGTTTGAATAAAAAGGAATTTTCCATCTATAAATAGCGCGCCCATTCATTGACAGAATTTGTAACTTACAATTTTTCTTCCTATCTCTCTCAAAAGCCTAGCTACTATCTTACACAAATTTCGTGTCTCTTAGCTTCTGCTTTTGTGCTAAAAATAAGATTCTAACTTTTTTGCCCGAATAGAAAAATTTAAGGGTGTTCTACATTGATTTTGTGTTGTTTAAAAGGCAATCAAACATCAAAATATTTTATAGGCTCCAATGTATTTTAGAGACATATATGTTGTAACCGGGTATACACCAATTAAACAGAACTGGTGAAAACAAATAACGCCTTAAAGAAAGCGGCATAGTAACTGGCCTTACGAGCTGTCGTTTTAGAGTTTGAAAATTTTGCACAACACTTACTCTTACAGGGTGGGGTGCATGTATTGTGGGCTTGTGGTGGATCATAAATCCAAACACAAGCTCAGCCACAATCAAGACCACCCATGAGTCAATTAGACCAGTCCACAATTGGATTTTTGCATTTTCTGAAAGCGAAAATTCGGAAGTTGGAACTTTATATCCAACAAGAAAAATTGGAAGGAAAACTGTGCTATAATGTGAGAAGCCACAATCCAGGGGCAGTGATAATAGATTAAATGTGTCTATTTTCTTTACTAAAAATAAGCATTATCATATACTTTGTTTTGTTTAATTCATGCATGCATTTTATATTTAATTATGGATATTGTTCAATAATAATCTTGAGCTTAAAATGTTATTTTAATACAGGGAATTCTCTCTCAGGAGTTGGTAGAAATTTATTAGAAAAAATACCACAAGCAAGTATGGTACAAGTTTTTATTTTTTATTTTTTATTTTTTTTATTTTTAAGCAAATATGGGAAAGGGTTACCAGGTTCAGAATACCAAAAAAGAGCAGGTTCCCAAACAATAAATTCAAAATAAAAAGTTCAGTGCAAAAATAAGAAACAAATTAATAATATAAAATAGGTAAAAAAATAATTAACTCAATCCTCTCAAAGAGGGCAGTATAAAACCGTACAAACATCAAAACAGGGGGCATTAATAAAGTAATAAAATACTTTATATTTATTTTATATCGTAACTTATTATTAGATCAAATTATTACCAACTCATCATGTTTAATTTATTTTATATTTGATTAGTACTTGTAATACAATACTAAGTACATCCTGAAACTTTAGTGTTTGCCATTAATTTTTTTTAGCTTTATTTTAATTAGTTTAATTCAGTCAATTAAAGTTTCCTTGATATTTTTCTCCATTGTTTTACTTTATAGTGAAAAAACACTCAATTTACTTTTATGCATTGTAATAAAAAATTTTATTTTAATATCTATTATCTCTTGTGGATCGGCTTCGTACTTACCGACAATAGCCTGCATTTGAATTTGCACTCTTTTTGGTGCAACAATAACAAGGCCAAAAACTGGCGTAATCAGCAAGACTTAAGCCGCCTCTCTTAATCTCATTAATTAGCTCATTGAATACGTCATCCCAGCCCCAATTTGATTAAAGTATAGTTTGTGGAGTTCCTAGGCATATGAACCTTCCATCAAGTTTAAAAAAAAAAAAAAATCTTTTGTTTTCCCTAATAAAAAACATCCATAATCACGCATGCAGCAGCCCTTCCTTTTTTCTTTTTTGAAAGAGCAGTAGCCCTTCCTTGGTCTACAATCAGAGGCTATGACTTGGAATTTACTTTTATAATCACTGTAGGAATTAGTCCATAAAAACTCGTTAGCTAGAAAATGAATTGTTATTGATAATATTACATTTGAGGTAGGAATCACCCTTAGACAACACAAAGTGTTGTTCAAAATACTGCAATGATTCTCACCTAGCCTATCAACCTTATTATATAGATAAACACTCGTACTCGATACTTCTAGTGCTACCAGATATATAATCATCCCAAGTCTTGATAAACACAGCCAACACCTTAAGATAAGATAATAAATTTAAACTAATAAGATAAAAGATAAGTTCTATCCCCCTCTTGCTAGTACTATACTACATACTTAAGTTTTTTTTTTTTTGGGTGAATACTTAGGATTAAGTTTCCTTCTCATGCGGGTACGTTCCTCATCAACAATATTAAATCCAATCACTACCTATATATATATAACAAACTCTCATTAGTGGCACATACATCACTATATCATCACAATCATATATCCCTCTCTCTACGAACTCTTTTCCTGTAAACTGCCACATTTTTGTTACCTTAATTGTATCATATATAGTTGCAATTTCTACACGTGGGAAAAGATTGATTTATATGGCGAAATCAGCAGAGCAAGAGCACCCTAAGAAGGCCTTTGGATGGGCGCGGCTAGGGACTCTTCGGGGGTCCTCTCGCCCTTCAAATTCTCCAGAAGGTACTGCATCTTTCTCTTTACTTGATTTGTTTTTCCACAAACACATGCATTTATAACATTTCTGGATTTGTGTTAAAAATGGTATATATGTCCGCAGACAAACGGGAGACGACGACGTAACGTTCAGAGTTCTTTATTGTGGGATATGCCACTCGGACCTTCACATGGTCAAGAACGACTGGGGCATGTCCACCTACCCACTTGTCCCTGGGTATGTTTCCTGAATCCTAGGAATTTCTCAATAATCGTAGTCTTTTATATCATCCATCTACAATCACTACTTTTTGTTTATTTTGGAGGAGACTGTAATTTACTTCTTTGTCTGTTTATTTATAGGTGTTCAAATTTTCAAAATATTCGTTTTTTTTTTTTAGGAAAAAAAGTAAAAAAAAAAAAATACAAGGATTTAGGTGTTGGTGATGATTTAACAGAATTTGCAAAAAAACTCACACCTGAATCTTTGAAAAAAAAAATTATATATATGACAAAAAAACATGGGTATTTTAGGGATTTTGATAGGATTAAATGAAAAATTTTGAATTTGAAAAAAATTAAAAGATTGATACACTAAATTGAAAGTTTTTAAAATTTAGGCAGGTAATTACGAATGTAATGAAAGTTCAGTAAATTAAGTGAAGTTTTCCTTAATTTATTTATTATTTTAATGTGATTTAGTCAAGAAAGCCTATCAGTTTCTCTGATGCACGGTTAGTTTGCTAAGAGCAACTGCAGAGTAGCTAAAGGGCTCTAACTATATATTTAGGTATTATGAGCCCATTTTCTTTTCCAGCATATTAGTTGTAGAAGAGTTAAACTACATTTTTTGCTACAATGTCCAGATTTTTTATTGTTTCTCTTTCATATTTTTTTCCCTGCTCTCTTTCTCGCTCATCTTCCCTCTCTCCCTTTGGTAACAAATTGATTCTCAGCATCAAACAATTTTCGGCAGCAAATAGCAAGATTGAAAGACGAATTTACTATAAAATACCGGCACTAAAGAACCTAGCTAGCCCAGCCGACCAGCACTTAAGTCGCAAAACCTTGTTGAAAATTTTGGATCATTGGCTGGTTTTACTCCACTAAACGCTTTTTGGTATGTATTTGTAGTGGTGTGGAGGGAGAGAGAAGAGAGGAAAGAGAGAGTTGCAGAGGTGTTGCCATGGGGGTTTTGGATTTGAGCAAAAAGTCAACAAGAGATAGAGGTGAAAAGAAACGAAATAAAAAATTCTTGAAAAATAATATTTTAAACATGTAAATAATGAAATGAAGAATCTGCTGGAATTTCTATAAAAAAATAGTAGGTAAAATAGAGAATGAGTGCCTTTTGAGTACTTAAAATACATTTTACTGCTGAATTTGCTCTAATAGTGTACATTTTAATGCTGAAGTTGCTACTAGCAAGAGCTCAGAAAAAAAAAAAAAAAAAAAGTTCAAAACGGCCATAACACTAGAATTTTGAGTTGCAGACACGAAATTGTTGGGGAAGTGACAGAAGTGGGGAGCAAGGTGAAGAACGTTAAAGTAGGAGACAAAGTGGGGGTGGGATGCATAGTGGGTGCATGCCATTCCTGCGAGAATTGTAACAATGACCTTGAAAATTATTGTCCTGAAATGGTAGTTTCCACAAATTCCTTTTACTATGATGGAACAGCAACATATGGAGGCTTCTCAGACACAATGGTAGCTAAAGAGCGCTATATCATTCACTTCCCCGAAAACATGCCCCTTCACGCCGGTGCTCCACTGCTTTGTGGTGGGATCACAGTTTATATATAGTCCCTTGAAATATTATGGTCTCGCCGAGCGGGGCAAGCATATTGGAGTGGTTGGCCTGGGTGGGCTTGGTCATCTGGCTGTCAAATTTGCAAAGGCCTTTGGGGCCAAAGTGACGGTTTTTAGCACCTCCATTAGCAAGAAGGATGAAGCCTTGGAACATCTTGGTGCTGACTCTGTTTTGCTTAACAGCGACCAAGAACAAGTGCAAGTAAATATTAATTACCTGATTGATTGACGACGCTCCCGATAGCTGTACTTTTTGATAGATTGGTTTTGTAACTTTGGATACATAATAAATTTGTGCAGGCTGCCAAGAATACAATGGATGGTATCTTTGATACTGTATCTTCAGTACACCCCATTTTGCCTCATGGGAAGCTTGTTTTGTTAGGTGCACTAGAAAAGTCGCTTGAGCTACCCGTTTTTCCTCTGCTTATAGGTACATAAATTTTAAAGACAGACAAACTTTGAAGTTATTGAAAGATAGCCATAATGTTAAGTCCCACATTGTCTAATTACTAGATAAAATTATACTTTATAAATAATTTAAGGTAAGCTTCAAATTTGACTAGTCCATGATAATACATATGTGACTAGTGCTTTTGTCTTTACAAATAGTATCAGAACCACCCAGTAACACTAGATCATGTGGTACTTAAGCTATATTAGAAAGATAAGAAGTAGCCCATTAGTTGTTTTATATATTTTGGTATCCATTTTTATTCATTCATAGTTATGGAATTAATAATTAAGATTCGTACAACAGGTAGGAAGATGGTTGCGGGAACTTCCATAGGAGGAATGAAGGAGACGCAAGAAATGGTGGACTTTGCAGCAAAACATAACATCACGGCAGACACAGAAGTTATTTCAATGGAGTATGTGAACACGGCGATGGAGCGCCTTGCTAACGGTGACGTTAGATACCGATTTGTCATTGACATTGGAAACACCTTGGCCGCTACCAAACCTTGAAGACTAGCTCGGTTTCTTAGTTTTCTTGTAATATTATTGTTCCAATAATTTTGTTTAACTGCTTATGTCCTTAATTCTTGTATGTCTACTGGAGTCTGGAACCTTGTCCTTTTTATCATATGATCGATGCATATTGAATAAAAGATATATAGATCTTTCTGTTAAGATCCTTAAAATGATGTAAATCCACCAAGGACAATTTTGGATGATATATAACAACATGAAAACTTTCATTTTCTTTCATAACCGAAGATCTTACCGAAATAGTACTATACTATATACTTAGGATTTTTTTTTTTTTGTGTGTGAATACTTAGGATTAAGTTTCCTTATCATGCGGGTACGTTCCTCATGACCAATATTAAATCCAACCACTACCTATATATATATATATAACACACTCTCATTAGTGGCACATACATCACTAGATCACCACAATCACCTTGAAGTTTATTGTCCCGAAATGATTCTTACCTACAGTTCCATTTACTACGATGGAACACTCACATATGGAGGCTACTCCGACACAATGGTAGCTAACCAGCGCTACATTATTCACTTCTTGGAAAACATCCCACTTCACGCCAGTGCTTCGCTACTTTGTGTCGGGATCACGTACAGTTTACAGTCCCTTGAAATATTATGGTCTCGCTGAGCTGGGCAAGCATATTGGAGTTGTTGGGCTTGGTGGACTTGGTCATCTGGCTGTTAAATTTGCAAAGGCCTTTGGGGTGAAAGTGACGGCTATTAGCAAAGGCCTTTAGAATCAGTAGTGATTTAATATGGTATCAGAGCTAAAGATCCTGAGTTCGAACCTTGACTCTGTCATTTTACCCTTCATTTCAATTAAATATTTCACGTGTTGGGCCTTAACTATTAAAAAGAAGTTTGAGGAGTTTAAGCCCACACGTAAGAGGGAGTGTTAAAGTATTGATTAAGTTATTAAAATTTATTTCTTTCTATCGGCCTAAGTTTTTAGAATAAATGGTAATTTAACTGTGCAAGTAAAATATTAATTAGCTTACATTATCTTCTCTAGTTCTCAATAATTGCTACCTGATTGATTGACTAACGCTCCTCACAGTTGTTCTTTTTGATAGATATGTTGGGTTTGTAATTTTTGATACATATTAAATTGTGCAGGCTGCGAAGAATACAATGGATGGTATCCTTGATACGGTATTTGCTGTACACCCCATTTTGCCATTAATTGATCTACTGAAGACCCATGGGAAGCTTGTTTTGCTGGATGGACCAGAAAAGCCGCTTGAGCTACCCGTATTTCCTTTGCTTATAGGCAAATTCTATAAGACTGACAAACTTTGCATTCTTTTTTATTCATTCATAGTTATGCAGGAGTTAATAAGATTCGTAAAACAGGTAGGAAGATGGTTGCGAGAAGTGCCACCGGAGGAATGAAGGAGATACAAGAAATGGTAGACTTCGCAGCAAAACGTAACATCACGGCAGAGACAGAGGTTATTTCAATGGAGTACGTGAATTCGGCGATGGAGCGCCTTGCTAAGGGTGACGTTAGATACCGATTTGTTATTGACGTTGGAAACACCTTAGCCGCTACCAACCCCGAAGACTAGCTTGGTGTCTTTATTTTCTTCTACTGTTCCAATAATTTTGTTTAATTGCTTATGTCCTCAATTCGTGTATGTCTACTGGAACCTTGTCCTTTTTATAATATGATGCATATTGAATAAAAGATATATAGACCTTTATGTTAAGACTTAAAATGATGTAAACCCATCAAGGACAAGTTTGGATGATATACAATTAACAACCGGAAATCTATCATTTCTAAGCATGCTTTTATTTTGTGGTTGGCTATGCGTAATGCCGACTGGTGATAAGATGCTTAGTAGGGTTTTTTTTAAAAAAAAATTTATTGGCTACGGTTATAGTAAGAGAAATTGGTGGTCGATTGTGCAGCTTTATAATTTGGCTAATCCTCATGTTTGCTGGGATGTTGTAATTCTGGAAAGGTTGCTTAATTAGTTGGGGAAGGAAGGTTTTTAAAGCTTATGTCTGTAGATTGGCTTTTGAAGCTACTGTCTATCCTATTTGGTGGACTCCGAATGCCTTAAGACATATCAATTCTCTTTTGTCTAAATATGAACTTTTGCAGAAATTAAGTGAGATGTTAGATGTCATGTTATGGAAAAAGACAAATTTAAAAGAACTAAGGGTAACGAGCGTATTTGTTGTAATTGGGAAATTGATTGTCAAATTTTAGTTTAGTTCGATTGGTTGTTTGTGAGTGGAGAGTTTTAGTTTGTAAGACTTTGAAGTTTGCTTCTTAGTCTGTTTCTGCTGTGATGCAGTAGTGTAAAGAATTTTGTTTGTTAGTTATATAAATTTCTCATTCATCCAAAAAAAAAAAAGAGAAATCTTTCATTTTCTTCTAGAATCGTAAATCTTACCAGAAGCAGATCATTCTGTCATCTAACCCAAGTAACTATTAAAATAAAATCATACTACTATTAAGTATATGTATATTGAATCAATCTCATTTACTCTAACCATATCTGGTCTGACAGTTTTTTTTTTTTTTTTTTGGAAACTTTATTTAACCCCCTAAACTTTGATCGCTTTTGTAATCTCCCTCAAAAGTTCAAAAACTAGCTCTCAAATTAGTGTGTTCAACTTTCAATTTTTTGCAATCTCACCCATCCGTTAAGATTTTCTCTTAAATCCATAACGGATGATGTAAAAATGATCAAAATACTCTTGTTATACCCTCTTTCAAAAACAAAAATAATTATAATTTTTGGGTAATTTTGTAATTTCATAAAGTTTACATGGGTATAAGAGTTATTTCACCCTTTAACTGTCTAATTTAACTACAAACCTTAATGTAAGTGGTAAATTACAAAAAATTGAAAGTTGAACATATTAAATTAAGAGTTTTTAAACTTTGAGAGTAGATTGTAAAAGTAATAAAAATTAAAAAAGGTTAAGTAAGTTTTTCTCTTTTTATTTATTTATTTACTACCATCATCATTCCTAAAAGGAAGGTTGGAATAACATGACGAGACAAGATATATAAAGGAAGCATTTTAGTCTCATGCATCTCTCTAGAATTTGTGTTTTTTTTTTTTTTTTTCTAAGTAAGAAGAGCTAGAATTGGTTTTTTTTTTTTTGGAAGAATAAGTCATCTGCATGTACACAACAACACTCTTAGCACTAATACACTCCCAACCATTCATTCAACATCTTTACAATTCACCAAAAAAAAAAAAAAATGGCAGCACACTACTCATTAACTCAAAAAAGAAAAGAGGAATGCCGCACACAAAACAAAGAACGAAATGCCTAGCACATGTTGTAATCTAACCCACTCCGTGCTATTTGCCTTACAGGAAGAAAGAATGTCGTCTGCAAAAAAAAGATATAATTAATTCTCCCTCTTCCTCTTGCAATTGGCACTCTTGTAATTTTCAGCCTCTGAATCATACCTTTCTGCCTTCTATAGAAGCGCGCTTAATGCTTCGGCACAAAGAATAAATATGATATATAGTTAACAACTTAACATATATCATAATACATCTACCATAGTTATATTTATAGTTAATATATTAAATATGTTAATATACTAAGGTTCTGTTTGGTTTGTCGAATAAACTCTTGAAATGGAATGTCTATAGGCAGAGACGGAGCTGAGGGGGGGCCCGTAGGGGCCATGGCCCCCCCTCAAATTTGTTAGAAATTTTTTTCAGGAGGTAGAATTTTACTTTCAACCGTTTGGCCCTACCCATTACAAGTTTTAGCCCTCCTCAACTCCCAGAAATTTCTCTCGAGTCTCCACCTTTTTTTTTTCTTTTCAGCCAGTCTTTCAGTTTCAGAAGCTCTAGGTCAAACAAAACAAAGAAGAAGGTAGAGGGAGAAGACG